>JAMPIT010000027.1:0-10205 GCA_026261815.1 Monarcha castaneiventris obscurior | reverse complement strand
CCTGCTTGATTGCAGCGCACGTCTCACAATCATGGATCACCTGGGAGATACTGTCCATGGTTAGATCCACCCCTCGGTCTCGTGCCCACTTATAGGTGGCATCTCTGCCCTGATGACCTGAGGCATCGTGGGCCCATCGAGCTAGGAATAACTCTCCTTTGTGTTTCCAGTCTAAGTCTATCTGTGCCACCTCTATCTTTGCAGCCTGATCTACCTGTTCATTGTTTCGGTGTTCCTCATTAGCCCTACTTTTGGGGACATGAGCATCTACGTGGCGGACTTTGACAAGTAGCTTTTTTACTCGGGCAGCAATGTCTTTCCACTCTTCAGCGGCCCAGATTGGTTTTCCCCTACGCTGCCAATTAGCCTTTTCCCAGTTCTCTAGCCATCCCCACAGAGCATTGGCTACCATCCATGAATCAGTGTAGAGATACAGCTTTGGCCACTTCTCTCTTTCAGCAATGTCTAGAGCCAGTTGAACGGCTGTGAGTTCAGCAAGTTGGCTTGATCCACCTTCTCCTTCAACAGCTTCTGCGACCTGTCGTGTGGGACTCCATACAGCTGCTTTCCACTTCCGTTTCATCCCTACAACGCGACAAGAACCATCGGTGAAAAGAGCGTAGTGGGTGTCTTCTGCTGGCAGTTGGTTGTACGGTGGAGCTTCTTCAGCACGTGTCACTTGTTCTTGCTCTTCGTTGTCACTGAGACCAAAATGTTCACCTTCAGGCCAATTTGTGATTATTTCCAAAATCCCAGGGCGATTCAGTTTTCCAATAAGGGCACGCTGTGTGATGAGGGCAATCCATTTGCTCCATGTGGCAGTGGTGGCATGGTGGGTAGAGGGAACCTTTGCTTTGAACATCCACCCCAGCACCGGTAGTCGGGGTGCCAGGAGGAGTTGTGCTTCAGTGCCGAGTACCTCTGAGGCGGCTTGGATTCCTTCATAAGCTGCCAAGATTTCCTTCTCTGTGGGAGTGTAGTTGGCTTCAGACCCTCTGTAACTTCGGCTCCAGAATCCTAGTGGTGGGCCACGAGTCTCACCAGGCACCTTCTGCCAAAGGCTCCATGACAGACCATGGTTCCCGGCTGCGGAGTAGAGCACGTTCTTCACCTCTGGTCCTGTCCTGACTGGGCCAAGGGCTACTGCGTGAGCGATTTCCTGCCTGATCTGGGCAAAGGCTTATTGCTGTTCAGGGCCCCAATGGAAATTGTTCTTTTTGCGGGTGACCAGGTAGAGAGGAACCACAATCGGGCTGTATTCAGGAATATGCATTCTCCAAAAACCTATGACACCTAGGAAAGCTTGTGTTTCCTTCTTGTTGGTTGGTGGAGACATTGCTGTGATCTTATTGATGATCTCAGTAGGAATCTGGTGCCGTCCATCTTGCCATTTCACTCCCAGGAACTGGATCTCTCGAGCAGGTCCCTTGACTTTGCTCTTCTTGATGGCAAAGCTGGCTTCCAGGAGAATCTGGATGATTTTCTCTCCCTTCTCAAACACTTCTGCTGCGGTGTTCCCCCACACAATGATGTCATCGATGTACTGCAGATGTTCTGGAGCCTCACCCTTTTCCAGTGCAGTCTGGATCAGTCCATGGCAGATGGTGGGACTGTGCTTCCACCCCTGGGGCAGTCGCTTCCAGGTGTATTGCACACCCCTCCAGGTGAAGGCAAACTGGGGCCTGCACTCTGGTGCCAGAGGGATGGAGAAAAATGCATTAGCAATGTCAATAGTGGCATACCACTTCGCTGCTTTGGACTCCAGCTCGTACTGGAGCTCCAACATGTCCGGCCCAGAAGCACTCAGCGGTGGAGTCACTTCATAAAAGGCACGATAGTCCACAGTCAATCTCCATTCTCCTTCAAACTTGCGCACAGGCCAGATGGGACTGTTGAAGGGTGAGTGGGTCTTGCTGACCACTCCTTGGCTCTCGAAGTCACGGATCATCTTCTGGATGGGAATCACAGCATCTCGAGTTGTTCGGTACTGTCGGCGATGCACTATCGAGGTAGCATTTGGTACTCTTTGTTCCTCCTCCTTCAGGAGGCCTACTACAGCTGGGTTTTCTGATAGTCCAGGCAAAGTATTCAATTGCTTTATACCCTCTGCCTCCACAGCAGCTATTCCAAAAGCCCACCTGAGTCCCTTTGGGTCTCTGAAATACCCGCCTCGGAGGAAATCTATGCCCAGAATGCACGGGGCCTCTGGGCCAGTCACAATGAAATGTTTCTTCCACTCACTTCCAGTTAAGCTCACCTCAGCTTCCACTAAGGTTAAATTTTGGGATCCACCTGTTACACCAGTAATAGAAACAGATTCTACCCCCACATGCTGCGATGGGATTATTGTACACTGCGCACCAGTGTCAACCAAAGCATCATATTTTTGTGGTTCTGATGTACCAGGCCAACGAATCCACACAGTCCAATAAATACGGTTTTCCCTGGCCTCTACCTGGCTAGAGGCAGGGCCCCTCTAGTTCTGGTTATCCTTCTTTTCTCGGGCCTGCGTTGTAGAGGTTCCTTCGAGGGGATCGGACATGTCATCGTCTTTTCCATCATTTCCGGCAGTTTGGCTACAGGTAACTTCAGCTACCTTTTTAGTAGACCTCCCTTTCTGAATCTTGCGCTCCTTCAGTTCATGCACTCCTGCAGCCAGAGAAGAAGTGGATTGTCCACCCCACTTCTTCATGTCTTCCCCATTGTCACACAGGAATGTCCACAGCTCACTCCGCGGGAGGTTCTTCCTCTCTAGGGATCGTCCACGTTGGGCATCAGAACCTCTGATCTGTGCTGCCAAGGTTTGGAGAAGGCCCTCTTTAATCTCCTTCTTGAATTCCTGGAAATTTTTCTCCATCTTATCCATGTTATCGTTCAGTTTCTGCTCCACAGCTGCGATTTTCGCATATGTTGGGCCATGCACGGAGTCTGCATATGCCCGGAGCTTCGTTGCCATATCCTGCACAGTCTCATTAGCACCGTAATCTGGTTTCATCAGTGCTAAAGCAGAACTATATTCTGGTGGCCCAAGCTGTATGAGTTTTCGCCACATGAATGGACTAACTCTGGCCTGGTCTGGACTTCTCAGTCCCGGGTCATCTGTGAAGACAACCTGTACCACCCCTAGTTCTCTCAGGCATTGGATCCCTTGTTCCATGGTCTTCCAGTGGGTTTGTTGCATATAGAGATCATCTCCACACAGATATCTTTCCCTCACACCACTCAAGAGCCGTCTCCAGAGACTGGCAGAGTCAGCCCCCCTTATCATCCTTTGGTCAATAGCTGGATCACATGACAGGGATCCTAAATGCCTCACTTCAGCACCGTCCAGCATTACGTCATCACCTGCAGCATCCCAAATACGGACCATCCAACTTATGATGGATTCACCAGACCGTCGGGTGTAGTCCTTTCTTAGGCTGTGAAGGTCCTTTATGGACATGGACTCAGTAATTGTTTCTGTGCCTGAGTCAGTTGCTGGCTTTGAGGTTCCTTCCCCTGCATCATCATCATCTTTCACTGGGCGATCGGTTTTGGTGGTGTGTTTTTTCCTCGTGACAGGAGCAACTTTCAATGGCTTAGGCTCTCCCTCTGCCTTTATACCTAGCAGTGTGCGATAGGCATATGCCAAGGCCCAGCATATTGCAATGAGCTTTTCCTCCTTAGGATTGTCATTGAATCTCTCTTTCAGATATTTTCCCACTTCAGCTGTGTTCTGAATTTGTTCAGGGGGGAAATTCCAAGCTATTGGGTCAGAAAACTCCTTCAGGGCTTGGCCCATATCCTCCCATTCTCCACCCCACTCAGGCTTTTCCACCCCTGGGTCAGGTGTCTCATCAGTCCCCCTGGAAATCTGAGCCCTCATTCTAGACAAGCTGCAAAACAGATAGAGGAAGCCTACCAGATATACCAGAGATACCAAGAAGATGGTCTCTTTAACATCCAGGGGAAACTGGACATTCTCAAAAGATAATGTATCAAACTTAAAGGGGAGGGAGATGAAAGGCTGGGAAACCCCATCTTCTCCTTTAACAAACTGAGTGCAATTACTAATAAACCCCCAAAGCAGGCTACTGGAGCCAGGACCGGGGTTAGGATGGAGAAACCACCAATCATACACATCTCGAACAGCTGCCTGTATCTCTACTAACTGTTTATAAATCATTTTCACTGAGCACAGCAAAATAGAAATCCAGATTCGTGCCCCTGCTCTGTAAAAGTTCCTTATCAGCAATAAGATCAGACCAAGTTGTGGATAGGCAAACAGGGACCAAAGAAACACGAGTACATCCAGCCAAAGAGACATCACGAACTCAACCAACATCGTAACCACTTTACCCCAACAAAAAGCAATTAAATTCAAACTAAAATTTAATCAGTACAGGTTTCTCCACTTTCCTTCTATCCTGCCGACTACGCCAATTAGATTGTGCCGGTTTCGGCCACGATCTAGCAATATATATCTTCTGGGAGAAAAGTCAGGTTACAACCACCCTTCCCCCCCACAAGGTTCGGGAAAAACTTCCTCGAAGGAAAGTGAAGGAGATAAAACCTATTTATTAACAAACACACAGGAAAAGGATAATAATACTAAATAACAAAACCCCTCACTATAAAGAGAAAACCTGGGAAGAAATTAGAGTCCTCCTGTAGGTGTGGTCCCTCCTTCTCGGAGCTGCCGTGGGGGGTGGCCTTCGGCCCCCTCCGGGCCTGAAGAGAAGTTCTCCCGATGTGTTCTGATGTTGTTGAAACAGTCCAGAAGAGGTAAAAAAACGGGGAAAGAAAACCCCACCAAAATCCTAGGAATTATGCTGGAGAAGAAGGGAAGGAGGAAAAAAAAAAAAAGAAAAACCGGCTGAGGAGACAGGCAAAAAGGTGCTCCCTCCGTGCTGCCGCCAAGAGACCCAGAGCCGTCGCTATCTCTGTGTCCTTGGGAACTTGCTTTGAAAAGTTTTTTTTTCCTTCCCCCTCAAGCTCAGTTTAAAGGCACAAAACTAATTTTCTGGCATAGAGCCGTGGGGGATACACATCATAGAGTCACCCCAAGACACCCCAGATGATGCCACACCCACTTTGAACTTTTCAGATGTTAAACAAGGCATGGAGGAGTCTTTTATTGTATCTAAAGAACATTTAAAGAGCTCTATTGAAAGACAGATAGAGAATGGAGAAGCCTGCAAAGAGATTTTACCCAGTTTGGTAATAACCAATTCAAATCCAGACTGTAAAAAAATTCTAAGGGCCCTGCCTCTGGACCCTGAGCCCACAGTAGATCAGATGACTGGAGCCTGTACCAAACTGACATCCACAGAACACACTAGAGCAAAAGCAGTTTCAAAAAGGGTGGCTGAAGGCTTGGTGGCATCACCCAACGAGCAGCAAAGATGCTTTAATTGTGGGGAGTTTGGACATTTTCTTAAAGACTGCCAGGAATATCGGGCAGCCAAGGACTTTCATCGACCGGTGGGATGCCCACAATCAAACTGTCCAACCTGTCAATTCCACCACCAACACCCCTCAAAAAATGGGGAGCCAAGCGCCGTGCTTCAGGGCGCTACGATATGAAATGCCAAGCTGCCTTGCCCTGCCTTGCCTGCTATCCCGAGGCTGCAGAAATAACTCCTGACTACGCCTATATGGACCAAGAGCTCCAAGTCTCCAAGGCATCCCAACAGGTCCAGGTGGGCACCCAACAGGTCCAGGTGGGCACCCAACAGCAGCAGGTGAGTGCCTTTTCCATTCAGTTTGATAATGAGGGCATGTATAAAATACCTACAAGACAATTTGGGCCCCTGGATGGCCCAAGAGACATTTTAATTACAGGAAATGGACTTTATGGGCCAGACAAACTTTATCTTACCCCAGAAGTGCAAACCGTTGGCCCTCAAGACGAAGTTTTTGTGACTGTTTCATGCAATAAGCCCCCTTGGTTTTTATACAAAGGAATGACCATTGTGCGGGGAAAAACGAGACCCCTGGACAACGAATCAATATGATTACACAGGAATCTATTTATTGTTTACATTTCTCCATTCTTATACATTTCTCTAAGTGTCATTCACACGATCACGCATGACCCGATTGGACCCTCCGCATTGTCGATGCGCCCTGCATGAACCCCTCAGGGGACCTGATTGGTTCCAGTCCAGGATGGTACAGTCCCTCCTTATCTGCTTTCTTGCTGCCTTGATATTCTTTCTTCCAACGTCTTCTTTCCCAATTTAGCGCTTCTTACATCCCTCAAGCCTTGATAAGAGAAACTACATGGAACTTGGCTGGTGCACTTCTGCCAGGATTCTTATGCTTTGCAACATCTCCCCTCTTTTCTTCTTATTTGCACCAGCTAAGTTCCCTTTACTATGTTTTCCATTAACAGGATCGCTGATGTGTTTATACATAGAATAACACTCAATGCATATGTGGAATAACACAAATAACACAGTAATGGCTAACGGTAATTGTAATATTCCCTTCACCATTCTTACACCTGGGCCCATGTGCAAGTAGTAGTTTCATTGTGCAACATATCCAATATTTTATCCTAGTTTATCATGTATACCTAATATCTCAACTTATTAAGCATATTTTATCTAATCGAATATCTTATCTTATCCAGTACATCTGATATCTTATCCAGTACATCTTACATTTTATCTAATATCTTATCTTATCTTATACATTTGATACCTCATCTAATATCTTATATCTTATTTTATCCAGTACATATCCCATATCTTATCTCATATCTTATCTTATCCAATACATTTGATATCTCATCTAATATCTTGTCTTATATCTTCTATCTTACTTTATGCAGTATATATAAACAATAGCAATATCAAAAAACAAAAAAAAAAGGAAAAAACAACAAAATAGCTATTCATCAGTAGTATCAGAGATTGAAGTATCTTTCTCAACCCAGGGGCGAATCCACTTTGCTGGTATCCATCGGGGTCCTTGATCTGTAATGACACAAGCATAACTCTTTTTCCTCATTAGCAACTCCACAGGTCCCTCCTATGACACTGACATTGGATTCTTAAAATTAACTTTTGGTCTGTGCTGTGACAATTCAGAGTCTTACTGCAAGCCTGCGTAATGGTTTAATGCTGGTGGATTTCTGCAAGCACCTGTTAATCGTACATGGTTCATAACATAAACTGCTCTCAGTACTCTGTCCTGCGGGCTCAGACCATTTCCCCCTTTTTTTTTTGTTATTGTTGTTTTTGTTTTTTGTTTGTTTGTTTGTTTATCAAGCAGCCCTTTTAATACCTGATGTGTCCTTTCAATTATGGCCTGTCCGGTGGAATTACCTGGAATGCCCATGCTATGCCTCACTCCCCAAAGAGCCAGAAACTCTTGGGTTCGCTGGGCAGTATAACCTGACCCATTATCTGTTTTTATCTCCTGAGGCACACCCATTACGGCAAAGCAGCCTCCCCAATGTGGAATAACAAAACGAGACCCTTCTCTCGTCGTAGGAGTGACCCAAACCATGGCCAAAAAGGTGTCTATGGTCACATGAAGGCGTTTGAAGCTACCAAAAGGGCATAAATAGTTACATCAATCTGCCATAATTGCAGAGGTCCTAGGCCACGAGGATTGACCCCGGGACCCAACCCACCAACCATACCCTGACATTGCGGACAAGTTGAAACAATTCCCTGTGCATTTTGCAATGATATCCCAAATTGCTTGTGCAGAACTTTTGCGCTTTGATGAAAAAACTCATGAGCCCTTCTGGCTTGACTAAACTTATCAATATTGGGGGAAGCAGAGGCCCACAGTGGTGCTACTACTTGGTCAGCCCTCTCGTTCCCCAGGGCCAGACCTTCCATTAATCCCGAATGACTCCTTCAGCAATGACCGCTCTATGCGCTCAACAGCACATACTACATAAAGAGAATCAGAAACAATGTTAACAGGGTTATCTGGCCATCTCTCAAATACCCGGATTATTGCATGTAATTCAAGGACCTGCAAAGAGTCTCTTGGCCCCTCAAGGATTTCACTGAGCCATTTGCCTTTATCTTGCCAAGTTAGTCCTGCTTTAGAAGTCTTTTGACTGGCATCAGTGAAAACCTGAGGCCTTTTACAGGCTGTTTTAATAGCTAAGGTAAGCCTTTGACCTGTTGATATAAAGAAAAGAATTGACGAAGAGGAAAATGAATACTAATGAGACCTGGAAAATTGAACAATGCCCATTGTAAGATGTCTGAGTTCTGCAATGACCATTGCAAATAATCCTTAGTTAATGGGAGAAGAATATTCTGGGGTTCCATCCAGTGTTCACTTTTGTGCCTTGATTACAATTTTTGCTATAACCTCCATTCATGCAGTTACAGCTTTTCCTAAGCTGAATGGCAAAAATACCTGTAGAGGATAAGTATCTGCCCTTACGTGGACATGCAGTGACTATGTAGACATATAAAAATACACATATAGTACATAAGTAGACAGTGAGCAATCCAAACTTGTTAGATGAGAAATAAGCCTCTGTATTTAGAAAAGCAATAGGCCTCTGCATTTCTTTCCCAAGGCCGTTTGTGAAACATCTGTGAGAAAAGGGAGATTAACTCCCAGGTGTCTGGAAAAGAGTTTGGCAGAAGAAATTATTATGGTAGCCTTCTGATACGGGAGTCAGAGCGCTAATTAGGATAGAGAAAACTGTGTGAAACTTTGTATGGGAAAAGCACTGTGAGAAAACTTATCTTATGACTTTATTTTTGGTATTGTCACTTAGGGTATAAGAATACCTGTGGTTTTCGGAATAAACGGCTTCACTTAGATCACATTGATCGTGTGTGTTGTCCATTATTTACCCGCAAATGGTGCACCCGACGTGATCGACGATGCCGAGCCTCGCTACGTGATACCACCCAGCGTGAGGGGAGACTCTCGACTGCATCGAGTGCTGATATTCAGTGGATCGAGCACGGCGGTAGCGGGTAAGCAGCTGACCTAATCCCTGCTGCACTGATTGGGAAGTGCAGGAAGAAAGGACTCCTCGTCGCAAAACGAGAAGCCTCGCACCGGCAGGTGCAGGAAGCCTCACACAGAGATGGTGTGGGATGCCTCACCGGGAGGGTGGGAAGCCACACACGCTGGTCGTGCGTGAAGCCTCGCACAGGGGGTGCGGGATGCCTCACACAGAAAAGTGTGGGAAGGGAATCCTCGCAGAAAATCCTCTCACCGGCACCGTGGTGCGGGAAGCCTCACAAACACGGGGTGTGTGGGAAGAAAGGTTTTACAGACATATGATCTGCGAGAAGCCTCCCCGAAGGGAGAAGTCCCGCCTGGGCGCCACAGAGGATTGCGGGAAGATTGTGAACTGAACTGTACGGTCAGGGAGGAGATGGGGAAGGACAAGGAGCAGAAAGCTCTCCTAAACCTCCTCCAACATATTATCTCTAAGAGAAAATTGAAATACGATGATTCCATTCTTCGGAATCTCTTAAAGTGGGCTTGGGACCGGGATTTTATCCCAAATGCGGAGGTAGCCTTTCAGATATCTGTATGGGAAGCAATTGGGAAAGCTTTGTGGGACGCTATCAGCAGCGGTGGAGCAGCCGCCAAAGAAGCATCCAAATATTCTACTCACTGGAAGCTCGTACTAGAGACCCTGCAGACGATGAAAGCAGAGAGGCAGGCAGCTGCTTCTGCTTTCGCAGCATTAACCCCCTGCAGGCTCAGAGTCAAATAACACCGAAACAGCAACCACCTCCACCTTTTCAACCCGAGTTGCGTTTCCACTTCCCACTTCTGCAACAGCCCTACCTTCTGCCCCTTCGGTACCCGAGCCGACCACCCCAGCAAATGCTACCCAGAGTGCTGGAGATTTCAAAGGAGAGCAGGCAGCCGCCCAAGATCCAGCTGCCGTCCGACAGCTGGCAGCAGCCCAAAATCCAGCCGCTGCTCAAGAGCAAGCAGCAGCCCCATGCCAGCTACCCGAGCAAAAAAAAAAGGAACTAAAGGGTGCTGCAATTAAAAATTTGCTGTGAGATGTGCTTGGAAAGTTACAGGACTTAACTATACGAAGTCCAGCTAAACAGTTTAATGTAATTCCACCATTAAAGCAGTCACAGACTGAAACAAACTTGCATCACCAGTATTCCTCCGCTCCGCAACTACTGAAAGTGCCGGAGTGGATGTCCAACAGCAGTAAAAATCACCTTAACCACCACGGCAGTGCAGGTGGTCGACAC
>JAMPIT010000025.1:0-73593 GCA_026261815.1 Monarcha castaneiventris obscurior | reverse complement strand
GGGCCTCATGGAACACAGGAGACCACACTGATGCTATGGAATCTCAAGGAACCAAAATGCTACAGTGACACATCGGGGGGCCTTATGGAACCCAAAACCATAGCAAGGGTATGGAACTGCATGGAACCAAGGCTCTAAATGGACACAGTGGGGGCTCATGTAACCCAGAAGACCATAGTGAGGCCATGAAATCTCTTGGAACAGAGGCTCTAATGTGACACAGCACGGCTGCTTGGAACCCAGGACATCATTGTGATGTTCTGGAACCCAATGGAACCAGGGTTCTAATGTGACTCAGAGAAGCCTCATGGAACCAAAGATCCAATAGTGAGGCTATGGAGCCTCATGGAACCAAGGCTCCGATATGACACAGTGTGATCTCATAGAACCCAAGAGACAACAGTGAGGAATTTGAACCTAATGGAACCAAGGCTTCAGTGTGACAGAGCAGGGACTGATTCCACACAGGAGTCCATTGTGACTCTATGGAATCTCATGGAACCAAGGCTCCATTGTGACAGAGCGGGGCCTCATTGAACCCAGGAGACCCTTGTGACACAATGGAATCTCATGGAACCAAGGCTCCAGTCTGACACAGTGAGGCCTCACTGAATCCAGGAGACCATTTTGAGGCCAAGGAATATCTTGGACCCAAGGATCTAATGTGACACAGTGGCGCCTCATGGGGCACAGGCGACCACAAGGAGGATATGGAACCTCATGGAAACAAAATGCTAAAGTGGCACATCAGGAAATTATGGAACCCAAAACCATAGCGAAGGTAAGGAAATTCATGGAACCAGGTCTCTAATGTGACTCAGAGAAGCCTCATGGAACCAAAGATACCATAGGGAGGCTATGGAATGCCATGGAACCAAGGCTCCAGTGTAACACAGCAGGGCCTCATGGAGCTCAGGAGACCATAGTGAGGTATTGGAACCTGATGAAAGCAAGGCTCTGATGTGATACAGCTGGGCCTCACAGAACACAGACACCACTGTCAGTGGATGGAACTCATGGAACCAAGGCTCAAATGCGAGAAGGGTGCGCCCCATTGAAGCCCAGAGACCCTGGTGAGGTTATGGAACCTCACTGAACTGCAGCTCCAGTGTGTCACACAGGGGCCTCATGGAACCCAGGAGACCCTGGTGAGGTGATGGTGATGCCTTAGGTTTTAGAGACATCCATGCCATGGGTTCAGGCCTTGCCTGTAGCTTTCCTGAGGATCCGCACACAACCGAGACGCAGGGATAACATCAGTCCCTATGAAATACTGTATGGCAGGCCATAGCAAATTCCACATGTTCCAGGTGAGATTCACATGAGGGGGAAACTTGATGTACAGAGATAGCTAATGGCTTTGGGTTCCACTGTGCAGAAGCTCCAGAATTACATTGTGTTATCCACACCCATAGCACTGGACACCCCTGCACATCCCTTCCAGCCTGGAGACTGGCTCTGTGTTAAGTGCTGGGACAGTGACCCTCTACAGGCCAAGGGGAGAGGACCATTCCAGATTTTGCTGACCGCCCTCACCGCAGTCAAAGCGGCTGGCAAAGGACCCTGGATTCACTACTCCAGAGTTAAGAAGGCTTCTTCTCCTGAAACAACTGAGAAAACAGAGCCTGATACAAATGAAGATGATGTCGTTCAAATGATTCTTTTCCTGTGCTTATTATCTACACAGTTGGTAACCCTGACTCAGGTTTGGAACCAACATTTGCATATAATTCTCATCCAAAGTGTGTCCAAAGGAACTCATTCAGATACAGAACTAACAATTAACATGTAGATCAAAGTGGAGAGATCAGCAAAATTTGTTTTCAATTTGACAACTAACTCAGATCTTACATTATTAGATAGCACTCAAAGATAACACACTGAGCTCTGATCATATCTTCCACGTCCTCATTTTGTGGTTACAAAATGCCCTGGATTAAAGAATTGTTCATAATAATTGTAATGATAATTCTTGTTTATATATACTGTTGTTAGAAGTATACTGCTGTTAGACACATATTATTAGTAGATATTTTGAATATTTAGAATAGAGTCTCAAAAAGGTAGAGGCCTTGTCAAGCCTCTAAAGAGGGGGAATGATGCCTTAGGTTTTAACTTTCATATTTTTCAAATCCTGTACTGCCTGGTGTGTAGCTGAAGTTTCTTGTAGCCTGTTAACTTCTGCTCTCTCATGTTAGGCAGACATAACAAAGCCTCTCCAGGCCTGCTCTCCAAGGACACTCAGACCATCCCAGGCCCAAAATGTATAAACCAAAAGCCTCTAAAGGGGGGGCAAGCTTGGGGAAATTACATCCTGAACTGAAGCTTTAATTGGAGAATTAACCCTGATATGGAAAGGAACCAAACTTCTAAAAGTGGGAAGAACTTGTGACTCGCAGTCCATCTTGGGGTCCATTTTGGCAGTAGCCTCTGGACTCTCCAGGGTACCTTAGAAGGCCCTTCAAATAAATACCTACCTTTATTCCCTTATTCTGGTCAAATCTCTGTTTTTTAAGGGGCCACTTCAGGCATCAATGATTGCACAAAAACCTCTCAGAGACTCAGTGTGGAAAGGAAAATCCAAAGTACCTTCAAAACCTTGAGTATCTCAGAGCATTAATGAGCCTCACTGAGTGTCAATGCAAAGCTCTCAAGGGACTTGTTAAAGATGATAATTGGAGGCCATGATTGCACAAACTTCTCAGAGAGTCAGTGTGGAAAGTACCTTAAAAAAACTGCAGTACCCTGAAGCATTAATGAGCCCCAGTGAGTGTTGTTACTGACAAAGAATCTCCAGGGACTCATTAGGGCAGATAATTGGAGGCCAGGATTGCAGGAAGCTCTCAGAGACTCCCAGGCAAAAGCCAAAGCCAAAGTCCTTTGAAAAAGCTGCAGTCCCAGGGAGCATTGAGGAGCCTCCCAGGGCCATTCCTGAGCAGCGCTCCCCAGGGACTCCTTGCAGCAGATCCCTGAGGCCACTGGGATGTGGGGGGGGATGCTGAGGGCAGCACAAGGGGGTGACAGTGCCCAGCCTTGCTGGGGCTGTGCCAGGAGGCCCCAGGGCCTCAGGACAAGGTGTCTCCTCACAGCCCTTGCTGGCACAGACACTGCTGTGCCCCAGGGCACCAAGATTTGGCTTCTCTTTGTCCCCACCTGGCATCCCTGCCTCCAGTTCTCTGCTCTGACTGGAGCCTGGGGACACTTTCTCAGTCCTGTCCCTCACTGGGACCCATTAAAACTTCAAGAAATTTTGCAGTTCCATTCTGACTTGAATCCTTGAGAGGTTTCTGCAAGTCCCTGTCGGGGACTGCTGTTCAGGGCCTCAGCAGCAAGGCCCAAGAGGGTCATTCAAGTCCTTGTGCTGTGTCTGTGCTGCTGAGCTGGGCCAGGCTCCTGGCACAGAGGCAGCTCCTGGCAAGCGGCAGCGCTGCAGAGAGACAGCTTTGGCCAGGAGCAGCTCCTGTGCACAGCCCAGCAGGGCTGGGGCACTGCCTGCAGCCAGCCCGGGCACAGCACAGAGGCACCCAGGCCTTCAGCTCAGCCTGGGCTGGGAGCACAGAGCAGAGCTCACTCCGGGCTCAGCACAGGAGAAATCCTCACAGCGTTGCAAACAGTCATTGTCTGGCTGTGGGAAGAGAAGCTGCAGCTCCTGGAGGCATCTCCTGAAGCTGGCCCATGGCACAGCTTTCAGGAGCTTTCCGGAGGACTCTCAGGGTTGCTGCAGTGTGGGGGATGTGGCCCTAGAGCAGGGCTGGGTTTCCCTGCTGCAGCAGCCCAGGCCCAGCACAAGGCAGCTCCCTGTTGCCAGGCTCTGCTGCAGGGCTGAGCAGCCGGGGCTGCAGCCAGGGGTGCCCAGGGCTGTCCTGCAGAGCAGGGTCCTGCAACCCAGGGTGCTGTGCTGGCCCAGGGACTCTGCTGCCTGCCAGGGGCTAATACTTTTTTAAATCAGTATTTAGTCAGTGGCAAAGAGGCAGAAAGGGTATTTGCGTGCCATTCCGGCGAGAGCATTTTATTGCGTGCTTCCTGTTGGAGGGTGTAGAGGCAAATACACAGAAGATGGCTGCTCAGGCTAGGGGAAAGGTGGGATCAGGGAGCGGGATCCAATGGGAAAGCTTTGGAGGAGTGACCAGGCTGACAGACACCCGCGGAATCCAAACCGGGACCGGTGATCCCAAGGAGCAGTCCGCCTTGTGGGGGGAAACCCTCCGGCCATCCCAGCACAACGTAAGTTCAAGGGCCACCACAACTCCTTCTTTTAGTATTAGACTACGAGGCCTCCCCCAGGGATCCCAAAACCCTGCATCCCAAAAACTTAACATGTACAGAACAACAACAATTATCAGAAGCGCCCAAAGCTCAGTGTCCCAACAACCCAATGTCCCAACAAGTCCTCAGATCTTCCAGAGGATTTTCTCTCTGGATGCTGGAATGGCTGCTCTCACAGGCAGAGATGAGGTTGAAGCAGCACAGTTTTTTCTGGGCTGCGGCAGAGTTCAAGCATTCACTGCAAGTGGTACCGGGACATTCAGAGGACAGCAGGGTTTGGTGTTGGGTTCTGGACATCATGATGATGAGTGCGGGCACAGGCTCTGGCAGTTGCTTCTGCTGGGATTCAAACAGAGTTAAAATTTTGCAATTTTCAAATAGAGGGGGGCCTTTCCCTTCTCCCCTCTCCTAAAGGTTTGGGGAAAGGGGAATGGCGTAAGGGTTACAGGGATATGGGAGCCCGTGGCTAGGGAAAAGCCTAGCAGAGGGTGGTAGTAGGGAACATTAACTGTTGGGGAAGTAACGGAATGGGGTAGGATATGGGGAGACACCACAGGTGTCCAACTTACCTGTTCGCAGTCTCGTTTGCAGTTCTGGTTCTTGGGACTGCATGTGTCTGTTTCTAAGGTGGTCATCGATGCTGGCTTGCGTCGTCTTCGCTTCCAGGCAATAGATGTTTCATTGGTGCACCTTGTTCTTCTTGGTTGGTGTTATGTCTGCAGCAACGATTTTTGTTGGGCTGGTGCAGCTCTTCTCTGGCAGCTTCCAGGTGTCATCTGTGGCTTTTGGCTTTTTCACTTACACTCAGTAACAGAATCTGAAAAGTCACTGTTTTGCTTCTTTGGCTGCTGTTTTGCATCTTCTGGCCGTGCCTGCCAGCTGCTCAGGTTTACTGCTTCCCCTACAATGCTTTCACAGCTTTCTGGGAACAGTCTGAGTCCTACAGCCTGGCTCCTGCAACCCCCCCTCTTTTTCTTCTTCTGTTGCTGCACAGGAGCAGGGGATGCGGGCAGAGCCGGTGCTGAGGTGAAAAGCAGCACTTGGGCGGGGTTCTCGCAGCTGGAGCAGCACAGCGGCAGCAACTCGGTAGCCTCAGGGCATTTACGAAGCCGCGGCGGAGCCGGCAGAGGCCGGGTGTGGCCCCGCAGTGCTGCAGCTGCGAGGAAGCGGCCGGGGCCAGCCGGCACATTTGGGACAGAGCGTCTCTCTAGGAGCTGGCTCCAGCTCGCTGCCACACCTGGGGGAGCTAAGTCCACGATGTTAAAAACAAGAGAGTACTGTCCTTTTAACTTTCGCACCATGTGGCTGGCCGGGGCGAGGCGCACCGAGCGCGGGGTCCGGTCTCGGGCCGGCTGCATGGCTGGCCTGGGCGAGCCCTCGCCTCGGCGAAGAGCCAGGCACGAACTGGCGGGGGGTCGCCGGTGGGCACAGCCGCATCGGCGACGGGGGAGAAACACTTTGCCGGGGCTCTCAGGAACGGAGGGGCGGGCGGCCCGTCGGGGCTGCCGCGGGGGAGGAGAGGTCTGCAGCCGGTCAGCAGCCCGAAGGGGTCGATCGGCAGCTTTTTGTCTGGGCTGGCCACGCTGCGTGCTGCTCGGGAGACTGAAAGCGGCGGGGCCAGGCTTCATCACTTGCCACACTCGCTGCTGCTTTTTCAGTCTGTGTTCTAAAGATACTAGATACCCCGTTTCTAGTATCGTCAGGCTGTTTCAAGCCTCTTAGGGAGTCTTTAAATTCCGCTTTTTTCTGTGGCTGCAAGTCCTCGGGGCTTATGTTACAGCTCTTGCGAGGCTTCTGGGGAGAGTCTGGGATACTGGAGGGAGAGGCAGTGTCCGCGGCTCGCAGGGGACTCCCGATGGAGGGAGAGGAACCCGACGCGACGCGAATCAATGTGAGGGAGGGGCCCGGGATGGAGCGGGGCCCGCGTGTGGTAATGGGAGCGGGAGCAGGAACAGGACGGGGGGCGCGCACGGGCGGCAAGCCCGCCACTGTGGCCGCGGGCACCACATGGTGTCCGCCATCTTGGATGAGGGAAGCGGAGCTGGCAAAATTGAACTTAAAAATTGCAGCTTGTATTGCGGTTTGGGCCATGCTGCCATCGCGATCTTGGAACAAATCTGGAGCAGCAAGAACCGGGGAAGTGGATACAGGAAAGGGGGTTGGGATAGAGCTGGAGGTAGTTTGGCCTTCACCACCCCCAGCAGGGGACAAAGGAGACTGGGAGGCGGCAGGGAGACGGTAGCAGCCCTGTGCACTTCGGCAGACTCCATCTACTGGTTTCCTTTGAATTAGGGCAGAGGGAGTGGGAATACAGGGGGAGGGAGGCGGCAGAGGGTTCTTTAAACTGGGATTAACATCTTTGAACCGTTTTACGAAATTATCAATGGCTTTTGCTAACTTACAAAGCAGATACCCTCTTCCAGACATAAACAACCATCTTACAAAGCATTTTAAATATTCGATTAGCCATTGCTTGAATAACCATTGAATAAAATGTTTTAAACCTTCCCTGGTATAACGAAAATTCACACAAACAAGGGCTCTCAAAACTCGGAAAAAAGCTTCCCGCAGGAGACAAGAGAATTCTGCTCCCATCTCGTTCTCTTCCCAACCTCGAGGTAAAAGAAATTTAAAAGAAAAGGATACAAAGGTGACCCATATTACCTTTGGGGTCAAATAAAAGTCTCGAGGACAGTCCACTGACTTAGACCAGTCTTCTCTTTCCGTAGAAGGTTGTTGGTCTTCCCCGCCGAGCCTCTGATAAAACTCAGGGGTTTCTTTGGGGTAATGGCTGCTAGAAAGGCAACTTTAATTCCAGCGACGAAGCTCTGCCAGAGGCGCTCTCCAGGGACTGTCCGAGGCCATCCCACATTCAGGCGCCATTTAGTACTTTTTTAAATCAGTATTTAGTCAGTGGCAAAGAGGCAGGAAGGGTATTTGCGTGCCATTCCGGCGAGAGCATTTTATTGCGTGCTTCCTGTCGGAGGGTGTGGAGACAAATACACAGAAGATGGCTGCTCAGGCTAGGGGAAAGGTGGGATCAGGGAGCGGGATCCAATGGGAAAGCTTTGGAGGAGTGACCAGGCTGACAGACACCCGCGGAATCCAAACCGGGACCGGTGATCCCAAGGAGCAGTCCGCCTTGTGGGGGGAAACCCTTCGGCCATCCCAGCACAACGTAAGTTCAAGGGCCACCACAAGGGGCAGCTCTCAGCCGGCCCGGGGAGCTGCTGCCAGCGCTGGGGGAGAAGCTGTGGGGGGAAGGAGCCACCCTGAGCAGGGCAGGTGCTGCTGCTGAGAGCTGCTGCCTGGAGCAGGGCTGCTCCCAGTTCCACACCAGCCTGGCCACAGCTCCGGAGGACACTTCCCAAAGAAGGTAAGCCTGGGATTGTTGTAAAGATCAGGAGCTCTCCTGAGACTCTTTCTATTTCCTGCTTGGATCAGGGTGGGAAGGTTGGGGTATGAGGGAAGCAGAACAGGAATTGTAATCCCAGAATCCCAGAACATTTTGAGTCTCTGCCCTGGCCTCCCAGGCACAGCACCACAACAACTTCTCTTGTTTCTGCACTCCTCTGATATTGTCACTGTTATCTGGTGCTCTCAGGGGGGCTCTGGGCTCTGCAGCAGCTGAGACAGGCTCTGCCCTTGGGATTCCTGCCAGGCAGGGCTGTCCATGGGAATGGGGTGTCCAAGCTTCCCTGTGCCCTCTGGGGCTGTGGGCAAAGCCGTCCATGGGGAAGGGGAATGAGCTGAGCCTCCCTCCCTGAGATGCCATCATGGCCACAGCCGGGGCTCTCCTCGCTGTGTCCTCCCAAGCTCTGAGCTGCCCTCCTGGGTGCAAATATGTGCCAGAGCCTCTCGGAGCGCCCTGAATGTCCCCCGGGGAAGTGCAGAGATGCCACAGCTGAGGAAATGCTGCTGGGTTTGCCAAGGGCACCGTGAGGGTCCCTGGCAGAAGGGGGGTGCTGAGACCTTGCCCAGAGACCTTTAGAGAGGGTGAGACATTCAGGGATCCCTCTGCTCTGGGCAGGGTCTGGTTTATCCCAGGGTGACCCGGGAGTGGGATTGTGCTCTGATTGAAGGCAAAGGGGCAAGCCCAGGGCAGTTGGGAACGAGCCCATCCAGCCCCTCACCTTGCCCTGAGCCACAGGGAATCCTTTGCCTCTCACCTCTCTCAGTGGCAAACTGGGAGTGTAGCAGAAATACTGGGGATCTCTGACCTTAGAGAGCCAGGAAGCATGTGTGGGTAGGAAAACATGTCCTAAAACCAGCTCCTGCCATCTATTTCCTTTGGAAGTGTCAGTGCAGATGGTACCAAGCCTGTCTGCATGAGGAGTGATTCCACTGACAAATCCTGACTGTCCAGCCTTGTTCTTCTGCCACACGGCCACAAACCCAGGGCAGCGGGGCAGGGATGGCTCCTCGAGAGCCCCCACGCACAGGCCTGGCTGTTCCTGGCACCCTCAGACAGCAGAGCTGGAACTCAGGCAGGGAGCTGGGTGAAGGTTTTCCCAGAGCAGGAACAAGGGTGGGTGGGTGCCGGCGGGACAGTCTGCAGGGAATGGCCCAGGTTTGGCTCCAAGCAGCCTGTGCTGACTTGTCCCTGTCCTTTCTCCATGACCAGGTGCCCATGGCCAGAGACAGCAAATGTCCAACAGCAGCTCCATCAGCCACTTCCTCCTGCTGGCATTGGCAGACACGTGGCAGCTGCAGCTCCTGCACTTCTGCCTCTTGCTGGGCATCTCCCTGGCTGCCCTCCTGGGCAACGGCCTCATCATCAGCGCCGTAGCCTGCGGCCAGCACCCATGTTCTTCTTCCTGCTCAACCTGGCCCTCACCGACCTGGGCTGCATCTGCACCACTGTCCCCAAAGCCATGCACAATTCCCTCTGGGGCACCAGGCACATCTCCTACACAGGATGTGCTGCTCAGCTCTTTCTCTTTCTGGTCTTCAACTCAGCCGAATTTTCCCTCCTGACCATCATGTGCTACGACCGCTACGTGTCCATCTGCAAACCCCTGCAATACGGGACCCTCCGGGGCAGCAGAGCTTGTGCCCACATGGCAGCAGCTGCCTGGGCCACTGGGTTTCTCAACTCTCTCTTACATACAATCAGTACATTTTCCCTGCCCCTGTGCCAGGGCAATGCCCTGGGCCAGTTCTTCTGTGAAATCCCACACATCCTCAAGCTCTCCTGCTCACACTCTTACCTCAGGGAACTTGGGCTTGTCACACTAAGTGCTTTTCTGTATTTTGGCTGTTTTGTTTTTATTGTTTTCTCCTACGTGCAGATCTTCAGGGTTTTGCTGAGGATCCCCTCTGAGCAGCGACGGCACAAAGCCTTTTCCATGTGCCTCCCTCACTTGGCCGTGGTCTCCCTGTTTGGCAGCACTGGTGCGTTTGCCTACCTGAAGCCCCCCTCCATCTTGTCCCCATCCCTGGATCTGGCACTGTCAGTTCTGTACTTGGTGGTGCCTCCAGCCCTGAACCCCCTCATCCACAGCCTGAGGAACCAGGAGCTCAAGGATGCCCCGAGGAAAATGATGACTGGATGATTTTTATAGCGACAGACTGCCTGCTTCCCTCTGTCAGTGGCTCCATGTGATGATTGATCAAGTCTGTACTCATTCTGGTTTTCCCCTTGTGATGCTGTTTTTTCAAAAAAATGTCACGATTCATTCCCTCCTATTTAAGTAGGCCTCACGTCGTGTTACCAAGCCCCAAGGCTGCTGTGGGCACCACGGCCCAGGGGCCGTTCTCACCCGCAGGGCTCCTGTCCTGGGCTGGGCCTGCACAGGGGCTGTGGCACCATGGCTGGGGCAGCGGGGCACAGAGGGGCCACAGAGCCACTGCCAGGGCTGACAGCAAGGCCAGGAACAGACAAGGAATTTCTGTGCATTGCCTGGGCTGGGCAGGGCTGGCTGTGGCAAAGGCGGAGCTCAGCTGGCCTCGGTGGCTGCAGGAAAAGTCAAGAGCCCGAAGAGCACCAGTGGCTGTGTTGGAGACCAAGGCTGGAGGAGGGAAATGCAGGGGCTGCTCTGGGGTGGGGAGGGGGATTGAATTCCAGCAGACACCTCAGTTCTCTGATGATCTGGTCCCTGTTTCAGGCTGGAGCAGAGCAGATGTTTACGGCACAGGGGCCCTGCGGGGCTGTCAGGGACCTGCAGCTTGCAAGGTGCTCTGCTCTCCCACAGCTCCTCTCTGAGGGATCCAATCCCAGGTCAGCACCTCAGGGCACCAGGGCCCTACAAATGGCACTGCCTGTTCATGGGCAGACAGCTGATGTCTGCCTGGAAGTGGCACAGGTTTTAATACTTGTACATTTCATAGTACACAAACACATCTTCATTAACTGGGTCATTTGAATACTTTTAAGAAATGGCAAAGTTTTCCCACCAGAAACAGGAATTTCCTGGATCTACTGGATTCTTCTACTGATGGCAGGAGAAGAAATACTGATCTTCCCCTCTGCTTTTGTCACCAATATTCTGTCTATTATTTCCTCTCCCTCTTCCATCAGGTGTTTCCAGATCTCCTGTTTAAAAGGCTGTGTCTAAGGACATCTCTTCACTACACCAGCTGAATCTAGGTCCTTCCTCTTGCTCCCAGATTTCCTCCTCCAGATGCTTTCTGGTCATTCAAGTACCTCTCAATTGACTGGTTTCATGCTTTGAGCTTCAGTCTTTCAGAAGTTTACATAAATATCACATTAGTCAACATCTTAATTGTGTTTATGTCTATCCTAGAATTGCCTTTTCTTATGTCTTTGTCTAAAACGGTTCCTGTATGGAAATCCCTTGTGGATGCTGAATATGTCAGATGCTGCTGGGACATCACAGGGAGCTGAGGGAGGAGCTGTGATTGTTATTAAACTGTTGTGTTCAGCTTGTGTTTGTTGGGAAGAAACCTTTCTGTGCCTCTGAGTCTCCCCAGTCCCTGAGCCCCAAAGGACACGAACCCGATGAGTTCTGGCTCCCACTCCAGTGGCACCTGGACCTTGGCTCTGCACAAGAGAGCTCTTCATCCACTTTCTCTCTTTTCCTCCCTCTGGGGCTGGAGGGAGCTCGTGACTTCAGCGTGTGACTCGTGTGTGCAAAGGGCAAATCTGGACAGAATCAGGGCAGGGAGGGTTCGGGGGGCCTTGGGATCTGTGCTGGGCACAGAGGGTGTTTTCCATTGGTCTGAGACTGTCTGCTGTGGAAAGTGGATTTCATATACAGCAGAGGAATCACTTCTGCTTTTTATGGAGCTGTGCCTTCCCTTGGTTTTGTTGGCTGACAAGAAATGAACATCCCTCTGTGTCTTGGGCAGCTCCTTCTCCAAGGAACGCAGCTGGGAGTTGGAGCCAAGGAGCTGAAAGCTGCAGGTGCAGCCTGGGCTGGAGGGAGCTCAGATTTGCACAAGGCTGCTCTGAGTTCCAGGGGTTGGATGAGGGAAATGGTGGGGTGGGGATAGGGACAAAGTGTGATTGATTGTCAGCCATAAAGGGTCTTGATGTTTATATCTGTTCAGACTGCAGTAGGAGGTACTTGGATTCAGTGTCAATTGGAGATTGCACATATCAGGGAATTAACAGCAAAAACACCTAAACAGGACCTAAAAAATCTTTTTTCACTGTCTTTTAAAATATAATATATTCACTTTGAAGACCCTTCTGAAATCGGCCTAATTAACCACAAAAGATTTGAAAACTTAAATCAAATTACTCCCCTCGGCTTGGCTTGTTCAGGTGTTTTGAATGTTAATTCAAAACCGAATTCCTGAACTGAAGAGCTGAAGGCTGAAGAAGCCTCTGGAGAGGTAAAATTCAGCAGCAGCCTCCAAGTTGCTGAGGATGTCAGCACCTCCCAGTGAGGCCATCCCTGCCAAGGGCGTGGGGGGAATGGGCAGACAAGGAGAGCGTCCCTGGGGCTGGGGAAGCAGAACTCAGAGGCACCCCCGGCTCCGGGTGGGAAATGGATGTGGAATGCGGCTGTGACAGCCCTGCCTGGGCTGTGCCAAGCAGCACAGCCAAGCCCTGACCCCCATCCTCCAAACAACTCTCTCAGCAAGACATTTAGAAGGAATTGCAATTGTTTGCGTCCTCTGAGCTGGACACACTGGAGAAATACCGACAGGAGATTCTCAAGAGGTCAAAACAACAAAACAGCCTTTACTGGCAACTTCAGAAAACCACAGAAACTTTGGCAAAAGGTTTAGTACGCCATTCAATCAACAAAAAGCACTTCTCAAAGCATTAACTTGGCCCATTCAACTTTGCAAACTCTAAGCCCGTTCAATTTTAAGTTACTCAAAATTTGCCAGAAAATGGAATTAGAAGAAGAAACAGAAAGAGAGAAAGACAAAAATGATACAGAGAAACACACACACAGCTACCAGCTCCTGGATTCCAGTGGTGTTCAGATAGAAATTCCAAGAGGAGGTAGGGTCAAGATGCGTTCTTGCCTTGTGTTCAGCCTTAAATACCCCTTGGTCTTCCTGGGCCCTTCCCCCAGGTGGGACTTCGGTCATTTGGTCACTCAGGAGCTGGGCTAGGGGCTCCAGAGGTGGGTGTGGAGCATTGCCTTTGGTGTGCCAGGGTCTGGCAGGCACTGCCAGGCTGGGATAGAGGCTCTAGGGGGATTGGGGTTACAGGGCACTGCAGTGCTGGGGTTATAGGGCAGGGCATAGCTGGACCTGCCCCTTCCTCCCCCCTGCACACGAAATGTTTTGAGCCAACAATCTCCTCCAGTCTCTCACATTAGGGAATGTTGGAGGTGGAATCCCAATTCTGGCCGTGGGCCCCTGGAGAAGAAGGACAGCTCTTTCCCACAGGAAGGAAAGCACGGAACCCAGCTCTGCAGGGGCAGGTGACCAGCAGCCCTCAACATGCCAAGGTCAGCTGGAGCTGTCATGCAGCCCCCAGGAGGCCAAGCCAGCCAGAGCTGTTCCATGTTCCCTTGGTTCCACTGGGCCCTGCGGTGTCACAAAGGTGTCCTTGATTCTGCAGTATCGCAATGGGACCTTGGATCCATGAGACCCTGAAGTGTCACAGTGGTCTCCTTAGTTCCATGAGGCCCAGAGTGTCAAAATTGTCTCCTTGCTTCTACGGTGCTCACAGTGTCACGATGGCCCCTTGGTTCCACAACGCCCCAAAGTGTCACAATGGTCTCCATGATTCCATAGGGCCCCGTGGTGTCACAGTGGCCCCTTGGTTCCACGGGGCCCTGTGGTGGTGCATTTCCCCCTCCCCTTCTCAGGCCACCTGCGATCTGAGAAATGCTCGTTCGGCCTCGGCCTTGGCCAACAGCCCCTAGGCCCAGCTGCTCTGAGCTCATCAGAAACTCTGTCTGCTCCCAGGCACTGCTGCTGCCCAACGAGCTCCTGGTTCCTTTGGCGGCAGCCTTGGGAACTATTTTTCCTCCCTCAGTGGCACAACAGCCCTGTTGTCACACTTTCAAGGAAAGCTGTTGATGCGAAGTGCGGCCAGGATGAAACACTGCTGTGACTGAAGCCCCTCTCTCGGGGCCCTGTAAACAGTGGCCCAAAAGGAGCCCCTTGGAGCTCTCCTGGGCCAGCACCCTCCCCCTGAGTGGGGCCTCTCTGAGCCGGGAACTCTCCCGTTTGCTGCGCTCGGGGGATCCCTGAACAATGAGGGACCCTGGGCCGATCCCCCCAGTTCTCCAGGCTCAACCCTTCGCCCGCTGGGGAGATGCAAAAGCGCCTGCAGGGAGCATTTCCCTGCCCTCCAGCGGAATTTCCCACAGGGCCCTGGGGTGGGGGGGAGGCTCTCCGACCTTCTCACACTTTGGGAGGCCGGGGCGGTCTCTGTCCCTCTCAGCCCTGGTGTGACCCCGCCCAAGCATCATCAGGGTGAGAGGGACAGAGACACCCCCAAACCCCCACAAGCATCTCCTGAAAATCCCGATGGGAGAAGGACAGAGACCCTCACTGGGCACCGAGTGGGGTGAGAGGGACAGAGACCATCCCCACCCCCCATCATTCCCAGACAAGAGAGGGTTGGAGACCCCTCTGGGACTCCCCAGGTAGGAGAGGGACAGAGACAACCTCGGGTCATCTGTCCTCCTCTCCCATGGGATGGATCAGGGGGAATTGCCCTCCTCCTATCACAGAGGGGGCCAGGGTGGTCTCTGTCCTCCTCCTGTTTGGAGGGGCCAGGGAGGTCTCCAGCCTCCTTGCCTTTAAGGGGGCCAGAGGTTGTCCCCATCTCCTTTGGGGCGGATGGGAGATGTCTGCATCCTCCTCCCCTTTGGGGTGACTGGGAGGTCTCTATCACCCTCTCATTTTAGGGGACCCAGGGCTGGTCTCTGTCCTCCTCACCCCACTGACGTCTCCATCCTCTTCCTCTTTAGGGGACCCAGGGGGTCTCCATCCTCCTTACCTTTGGGGGCACCATAGGGGTCCCTGTCCTCCTCTGCTATGGGAGGTCTGGGGGAGCCTTTATCCTCCTCCCCTAATGGGGGTGCCAAGGTGGTCCCCATCCTCCTCCCCCATGGAAGAGGGCCAGGGTCATCTCCAACCTCCTCCCGTATGAGGAGGCCGGGGGTCTCCATTCTCCTCCTTTTTAGGGGGGCTAGGATTTTCTCCATCCTCCTCCCATTTGGGGAGCCGGGGTGTCTCCGTCCTCCTTGCCTTTGGGGGACACTGGGCGGTCTCCATCCTCCTTGCCCAGGGGAAAGGCCGTGGGGAGGTCTCCATTGTCTTCCCCTTGTGGGGCCCGTGGCTTTGATGCCCGAGGACTGGGCAGGAGAACAGGATGCCACAGGGCCAGGCCTGGAGAGCAGCTGTGGGTTTATTCGACGCCGGGAGCGAGGGGGACAGCTCCACCACAAACTCACTCGACCCTTCTTCGCACAGCACTGGCTTTTGTGCTTTTTATACTTCATGTGCACATTAGACTTTCCTAACCTTCACATTGCAACACATTTTCTAATCACATGATGCTGTCAGCACTCGTGGCACCTGTGCGGTTCCTGCACAGGGTGGTCGTCAGCCTCCTGGTGCTCATTTTGGATGAAGGCTCAGGAGTCTTCCTCAGCCTTGAACTTTTCACCTCTGTTTTCTGCGTAGGCTTTATAAGACTGTCTGCTCAAATAGCCAGTGGTCAGCTTTTGCACTTAGCTTGTTCTGCTAAATCTGCTGCTCTAAAAGGTGCTTCATTCACATACCCTGGCACACAGGAACGGCTTCTTTCTGCACAGCTACAGCTTTTGGCATCGCTCAAGCATTATCTCCTTGCCGAGGCATCACCCCCTCCTGGTTTCTTAAGTTAGAACAGCCACAATGAAAACCTCACCAATGGCTCGACTCTCCAGCTCCGAAGGAAAAGAAAGGACAAGTTGTAAAGTTCTTCAAACATTTGTCCTGCTTTGCTGCAGAAGTTGTGCTGCACTCACAGTATGGAAAGCCAAGAGAAGTTGCAGTGGGTGGCACATCTTGTGACAGGAGCTGCACCTCGTTCTCCAGGAAAGGTTCTTGAGCAGAGCAAACACGACTGTGCAGAAGATTCCTGGAAATCTGAAACAGCTTTCCATAAGCGAAATGAAAATGGAGAGAATTGATCCAAGATGTTTTCCTTTATTTATTTCTGTGCTCCCCTTTTCCATGTTGCGTTATTTCTCCATCCCACAAATTCCAAATGGATTTCACCTCTAAGATCTGTAACTTAGCGAGTTTTAGACACTCTGGAATACCATGAGCCGCATACAGTTTGCCTTCCCCTGTTTTTGTCGGGAAGCAATGCTGGAGACAAAAGTGCAGTGTTTGGGTGGGACACGAATTGCACAGGCAGGGAATGTGCCCCGGCAGTGCCTGACCCTCAGCAGGGACAAGGCACAGCAGCAGCCGAGGGGATTCCTCTGCCAGCGTGCAGGAGTAAGGACTCTGGATCTGGGCTGAATACGGCAAAGTTCCCGTGTTTGGCCTGACTCAGGGGCTGCCCCCGGGGCGCGCGGGGCTCGGCCGTGGGGCGCGTGGGGCGAGCGGGGAACGGACACGCGGACACTCGGACACGCGGAAAAACGGCCCCGGCGCTTCAGTTGCAGCGGCGGCAGCGGCGGCAGCGGCGGCAGCGGCGGCAGCGGCGGCAGCGGCGGCAGCGGCGGCAGCGGCGGCAGCGGCGGCAGCGGCGGCAGCGTCTTCCACACTGCGTCTCTTTCTCCTGCTCCTCCTCTCACTCTCCCGCTGTCCCTCTCACTCTCTCAGGGTCCCGCAGCCTCCCCCGGCCTCCCTTTCTCGATCTCCCCCTCCCCTCCCCGCCTTCCTTTCCCGGTGTCCCCCTCCCCCTGCCGGGCCGGGCCATGCCCCAGGCCCGCCCCCGGCCCCGGGCGGGGCCGCCCCCTCCCCGGCCCCGGGCGTCCCGCCGCGGTCTCGCCTCCGCCCGGCTCTCGCCGTCCTGGCTGTGGCGCTGCCGGGCGGGCATCAGTGCCTGGGGCTGGGGTGGCATCGCCACCCTCTGGCTCCGCCTGGCCCGAGCCCGGCCCCGGCCCCGGCGCGGGGTCACGCTCCGGCCCCGGCGCCGGCCCCGGCGCCGGCGCCTCCCGGGGCCCGCGGAGGACACACGGGGCGCGGCCGCTGCCGCCGCCTCTGCTGCGGCTTCCCCGGCCCGAGCTCCGCCGCTCTTGAGCGCGGCCGTCGGCCCCGAGCCGCCGGTGTCCCGTTGGGATGGGGATGCCCGGCCCGGGGCGCTCGGGGGGCGCTCGGGGGCCGTGTCTGGCCCCGCCGCCTCCGCTGCGGCTTCCCCGGCCCGAGCTCCGCCGCTCTTGAGCGCGGCCGTCGGTCCCGAGTCGCCGGTGTCCCGTTGGGATGGGGATGCCCGGCCCGGGGCGCTCGGGGGGCGCTCGGGGGCCGTGTCTGGCCCCGGGCCGGGCGCTGACGGCCGCGTGTCGCCCGCAGGGAAGGCGCAGGAGGCCCTGCAGGAGCGGTACCGGCTGGGTTCGCTGCTGGGCAGCGGCGGCTTCGGCAGCGTCTGCTCGGGCACGCGGCTCGCAGACGGAGCCCCGGTGAGTGGCGGGGGCCGGGGCGGGCCGGGGCGGGCCGGGGCGGGCCGGGGCGGGCCGGGGCGGGCCGGGGCGGGCCGGGGCGGGCCGGGGCGGGCCGGGGCGGGCCGCGAGCTGAGCCCGCTGCTGCCCCTTGCTCGCAGGTGGCCATCAAATGCGTGCCGCGGGAGCGCGTCCGGCACTGGGGCGAGCTGGTGAGTGAGCGGGGCCAGCGGCAGAGCCGGGCCGTGCCGGGCGGCGAGGAGCCGGGGCCCGGCGGGGTGGGAGCCGCCGGGAGCCCCGCAGGGAGAGCGGGCGTGGGGTGAGCGGGGGGCGCGGAGCATCCCGGGCTGGGTGAGGGGTCCCAGAGGCCCGGCACGGCTTCAGCCCCGCTGACGGCACCGCGCTCCTCCCGCAGCCCGACGGCGCCCGTGCGCCTCTGGAGATCGTGCTGCTGGCCAAGGTGTCCCCTGGCTGTGCCGGTGTCATCCGACTCTTGGAGTGGCTTGAGCTCCCCAACAGCTTCTTGTTGGTGCTGGAGCGTCCGGAGCGGTGCCAGGACCTGTCGGCTTTCCTGGCGGAGCGGAGGTTCCTGCCCGAGGAGGAGGCGCGGGGGCTGTTCCGGCAGCTGCTGGAGGCCGTGCGGCACTGCACCAGCTGCGGGGTCCTGCACCGGGACATCAAGCCCGAGAACATCCTGCTCGACCTGGCCACGGGACAGCTGAAACTGATCGACTTTGGCTGTGGCGCCTTCCTCCAGGACACAGCCTACACCCAATTTGCAGGTGAGCCCTCCCAGGGGATGCTCCCGGGCATCTCGTGGCCCAGCCTGGGTGTAGCACCGGGGCTTGCCCTCATTGTTCCCAGGATGGGGTTAATTCTTGTGCCAAGTTGCTTTTGGTTGGGTCTGGGAGGGGACCAGTTCCTGACCCTGCCGACAGCCTTCGGCGCCCACCCTGCCCTGGGCTGGGGCTGGGGCAGCCAGCCCGACAAACACCCCCATGGGGGTGGCAGAGAGGGGGGTCAGACCCCGGGCACCGGCCGGTTTGGTGTACAGGCGAGGAAGGGCTTGGACTACTCCACTGCCCTTGTTTGCCTTGGCTTATTAATGTTTTTTGGGGCAATGCAGGCAGGGAGGAGAGTGGGTTTTCCCCAGCACTGGGTGGGTTTTTCATTTGCATGTCATGGTTGGGCCTCCCCAGGGTTTCTGCTGCCCTCTTCCAGCACCAGTGGCTTCTTTTCCAACCCCAAGTTTGTACACAAGTCCCAGGTGCTGGTGACAGGGCAGTGGGTGACCCCATGTGCCACTGGGGCAGCCCCCGCGTGCCCAGGGATGCTGGGGCGAGGCTCTGGGAGCAGCAGCATCCCCTGATGAGCTCGGGCTGTGTTCCATAGGAACCCTGGCCTACAGCCCACCCGAGTGGATCCAGCACCAACGCTACCATGGCGAGGCAGCAACCATCTGGTCCCTGGGCCTCCTGCTGTACCACCTGGTGGTGGGGAAGCACCCGTTCAGGAGGGGCCAGGAGATCATCTGGGGGCGCATCCTGTTCCCACGCCGGCTCTCTCCAGGTGGATCCTCATCTCTGCGGCACGGGGGGAACAGCAGTGCTGGGAGACAGCAGCGGGCTCAGGAGCATCCCGCTCTGGCAGCTGCTGAGGAGGTGGCACATGTCCTGCTCTCCTGCTGCCCTGCAAAGCACAGAATCCATGGGGAAGTATGGGCACAGCTCTGGGCACACCCAGATTGGCCTGGGCACGGGAACGGGGGGCAAAGCGGGCGGGATCCTTCTCCAGCTGACTGGTGGTTTCTGGTTTGTCTCCCCAGAGTGCCAGGATGTTATTAAGAGGTGCTTGTCCATGCAGCCCTTGGACAGGCCGTCCTTGGAGGAGCTCTTCAATGATCCGTGGCTGCAGGGTGTTCATCTGCCCTAGAAGATGGGAGAGGTCCACGGGCACAGTCTGATCCAGGGGCCTGGCAGGTAACAGCCCCACCCATCTCCTGGCAATCAGTGGCGAAGCAAACCAGACTCTTTTGTCCTGCCTGTAGCTCTGAGCCGGGATCATCAGAGGGGAACACGCAGCTCTTGGGCTGCAGCTCAGCTGGAGCTGAGCTACTCTGGCAAGCACTGGTGGCGAACATCCCCCCTGGTTTTGCTTGTCTGGTTCATTGATGGCTGGGGCCCTGGGCAGAACCCTGACAGCCTGGTCTGGCCCCTAGGGAAGGAGAAAGAGCCCCTGGAGAAGCTGTACCAGGTGGGGCTGCTGCTGCTGGAGACACCAAGGATGACCTCAAGGCCAACAACCTCTTCCTCGAGCTGGCCAGCAGCAGCTGAAGATGATGGACTTTGATTCTGGCACCTTCTTCAAAGCCACGCTCCATGCCCAATGTGCAGGTGAGTCCACAGGCAGGGGGATGCTCCCAGATCTGGGCATGGCACGGCCTGGCCGTGCACCAAAGGTTCCCCTTTTGCTGGGGCAGCTGCAGCGAATTCTTCAGGCGGCTCCCAAGCTGCTTTTGGGCTCTGGGCGGCTGCTGAGGAGGTGGCTGTGCCATGGCTGGCTGCAGGCTGAGCACATGTCCTGCCCTCCTGCTCTGCTCCCAAAGGCAGCAATGCTGGCAGCTTTGGGCCCAGCTCTGAGCACAGCCAGCATGGCCTGGGCACTGCGGGCGGCTGGGACAAGGGGACAGGAGGCTTCAGCTGCCGGGCGGTTTCTGCTTTCTCTCCTTGCAGCCGGGCTCTGCGCATGCTGAGGCTGCTCTGGGCTCTGCCAGGGCTCTGCTGGGGCTCAGCCCCGGGCACGGCTGGGCCCGCTCTGCCCTCACATGGCTCTGACAGCTTTGCAGCAGACGATCCCCTTTGTGAGCACAGCGATGGAGCTTTCTGCTTGTGCAGGTGAGTGAGACTCTGGTGCAGGCCAAGAGATTGCAGTCAGGGACACACATCCCACTGGCAAGAACCCAAACTCTCCTCAGTCCCAGCTGAATGCCTGGATGTCCACAGGATGTTCTGTCTGTCCCACTCTTCCTTCCTTTTGGGCTGGAATTGTGCCATTGCACTTTCTTCCTCCTCTAGCAGTGCCCCGAGTGGGCCAAAGCTGGTGAGTGGGCCGTGTTCCTGAGGCAGTGCAGGCTGGATCTGATGGATGAAGAATTGCCCTTCTCCAGTGCCAAACCAGAGCAAAAAGCCCTCAGTGGGACTTGGCATCTTTAAGAACCCTCTGACAATTTCCAAGGGAATGTGCAGCTCATTCGCAGGGTAAGAAGGAAGGGCATCTTTTCCATGAGCTGGGGTGGGACAGAGTTTAGATTCCCAGTCCTGCTCAGAGCTGGCAGGGCACAGAGCAATTGCTTCAACCACAATTTAAAATAATAATACTGGAAACAAACCCCAAAATCTTTAAAAAAGCACTGCTGAGGTCAGTAAGATGGATCAATGCCATCAACACATTTACAAATACCTGAGTTGTCTTTTTGAAAAGATCAGTTACCTCTTAATCCAAAGTTACAAAAGATTTTTCACTACACTTTTGGGTTTTGGGTTTATGTTTCATAATTTCTTCTGGGTTGTTTTCTTTTTTTGTTTTCTATTATTTTAAACAGAAAACACGTCCTAAATGATGGAGCAGCACTGCTGAACACGGGGACACGCAGAGGGACTAGAAGCAGCTGCCTCTGTCCCCCTGAAGCTCCAAGGGCCAATCTCTGAGCAGACACGGCTGGAAGAGACTCGCAGGCTCCCTGTTTGCTGTGCTGCCCCACTTGTGAGTGGCCCAGCTCTGCGTGAGACACAGGGAGAACAAAGGGCAGCTCCCTGCCAGCCCCGCAGCCCAGGGAGCCCTCGGGCCCCGGGGCTTGGGGCACTGTCAGCAGCCGCTGCTTCAGCGCCCGCTGCTGCTGGCACTGACAGCAACACCCAAATTGTGGCTGATGCCGAGGGAGCAGCAGCAGGGCCTGGATCTGATCCCTGACTCTGGGGCAGGGCTGGACAAATGACCCCCACAGCAGCAGCAGCAGCAAATGGAGCTGCCTTTCAGCACAGCCCCTGCCACTGTTCCCTCCTGTTTGCAGTGGTGTCACAGCAGCCTGGGGCACCTGGGAGCCGTCAGTGCCAGCAGGGCCTGGAGATGGCAGCCCTGGGCTCCTGGAGGGTGTGCAAGGAGCAGAGGTGGGCACTCCCTGGCCATGTGGAGCTTGCAGATGGAAAAGGCTGCTGTGACCAGGCAGCTCCAAGGGCAGAGAAAGGAGGGTCTTGAGCACTGGATCTGTACCAGTTCCACAGCCCTGGGCAGCAGCCACCGAGCCCCGGGGACACCAAGGGCACAGCAAGAGGGACAAAAGCAGTCAAGTGCAGAGACTGGGAAGGGCGAGAGCTGGCAGCAGGAGCAGTTGTTTCATTGCACTCTTGGAGAAAGCTCTTGGCTGTTTCAAAGCGCTGAGAGACGTGAAGGGCACAGAGGAGGCCACACCAAACAATGCTCCTGTTTTCACACCCTCCCCTCTGCATGTCCCAGAAGGAATTGGATGAACTGTATTCTTCTCTCCGAGTCGTCTTGTTCAGCATGAGCAGCTTAGCACCAGGAGCTGGAGGAGCTGAAGCCTTAGGCCACAAGAGCTGAGCAAGAGGAGACTTTTTGGGCAGAGTAAAGCTGCTTCAATGGACCTGGCTGAATGCAGCAGACGGAATCCTGGAATTACAGAATCCTCCCTGTTGGAAAAGACCTCTGAGATCATCAAGTCCAACCCTTAACCCAGCACAGTCAAGCCCAGCAGTAAACCACATCCCTGAAGTGCCAAGGCCTGAGTAAGAGGCCTGACTGAGGCCTGAACAGCAGGCCCTGAGCCAAAGGTGAGCTCTGGGTGAACCTTCCAACCAAAGGTTATCTTTGTATCTGCTCATTACCGAAATATGCATGGTCATTAGCGCTGTGATAGATGTATCCCCTCATTAGTGAAACATGTATTGACCTTTCTGTGTTTAGAAGCCAGATAAGGCCATGAAATCCAACATCTGGCCTTGTTTGGGGCTGTATGGTCAAAAGTGAACTCCCTTGGTTCCTCCTTGAGCCCTGGCCAGGCTTAGGAGGAACCCAAGAGGAGGATGAAACCAGATGTTCCCGCACTAGAAGTGCTGTCAGTTTGCTTATTCAGCACTGTCAAAGCTGGGCCCTCTCCCAGCAGGGTTGGAGCCTCAGCTGTGGGTGGAGGCCGCTGCAGGAATTCCCAGTGTCCGGGAGTGGCTCTCCAGTCCTTGGCTGGGACAGCTTCCCCCAGCTGATGTGTGGGTCTAGGGGATGGGAAAGTCTGAGGGTAACTGCTGCTGGATCTTGGTTAATCACTGGGGACAATCTTTGGCAGAGATGATTGGGGGCATTGCTGAGCTGCTCCTTTTGGGATTCTTTGCTGCTGTGAACTGTAGGAAATGACAGGGATTCCTTCAGTTGGTGTCTGTGTCTGTGGTGCTGACCCTGCCCACTGGCACAACAAAATTGGCGTGGTCTGGCCGGATCACACCAAAATGTCACTTTTTAAATGTAAATGTAAGGAATCAGTGCTGTCCGAAATTCCCGGATGGGAAGAGCTTCCCTGGAGTTCGCTGGCTCTGGAGTGGGCTGAGGTCGGAGCACCATGTGAGCACTGGGGCAGTTGGTTAAAAGGAGCTGAAGCGCTGGACATCTTAAAATGCATCCAGAAATTGGATATGGAAAAAGGAAAAGAGCTTGTGGGTTTGGGAAGACGAGGATGGATTTTGTTAACAGCATATTGGAAACAGCACCAACAGAAGGAACAGTTGTTGTTGGAATGCTCCCACATGGAGCAATAGAAGTTTTTAACCTTGCTAAGATTCATTTCTGCAAGTGAAATAATGTTAATATATTAAATAATTATATACATATTTTATTTTTAAAAGACCTTCATATATATTTATAAATATGTATTTTATATATCAGTAGGTCTATATATATCTATATATCTATCTATATCTGTATAATAAAAATAATGCTAAATAATGCTGACAATACTAAATTGTTAGCTTTGGCTGCTCAGGGATGTAACACTAAATATCCTACAGAAAACGACTGGCCAGGACCAGAATATCAGTGGTAAACTTTGTGAGATTGCATTCAATGAATAAAGGAGGAAGGGATGAAATTGGCTATTTTTATAGGGTTTGCTGATACTGCCATGTGGAATGCTTTGTCTGTTACTGGGAAAAAGACAGTGATGAAGACTGCTGGGTTTTTCATATCCCAGACTATCCACAAGCTGCAGGATTGGGTGAACGGGGGAAGGGGTTGTTCAAAGAGCAGCTGAAAAAATGAGGAGATGGGAAGCTGTCCTGACACAGAACCCATCTCCCAGATGTGCTCCATGCCCTTACCAATGGGCCCCTGGGGAAATGGAAACCCCCTGGATGTGCAGGGCTGCACCCAGTTTGCAAATACACCCATGGACAGGGAGACTTGGACTTCCTGGGAAATGGTTCTGGGTGTGATGGGCCCTGACAGGGCCACCCCAGAGGCTGCAGGGCTGGGCCTTCATGCATCAGGATTAATTGGGATCAATCAGAAGCAAGTGAGAGTTATCAATACAGGAACAGGAATTCAGATTCCTCCAGGACACTTTGGTTTGATAACTGCTCGCTGGAGCTTGGCCTTGCAAAGCGTTCATGTCATGGGAGGAGGAATTGATGCAAATTATCAAGGAGAAATCAAAGTAATTCTGTTAAACAATAGTGAACAAGATTGGATTATTTAACCCCATGACACGCTAGCACAATTATTGATGTTGCAGTTTTCAAACCAATTGTGAAAAAAGGAGATCCACCTCCAATCAGCACTGTTAGTGGAGATAAAGGGTTTGGATCCAGCAGTCCTAATAATGGAGCCAGAGTGTGGGTCCAGAGGCCCAATGGCCCTCCCAAAGCAGCTGAAGGAACAGCTCCGGGGAAAGACAGCACTGTTTGAATCCTGGAACCTGGGCAGGAACGATGGGAATGTGTCCCTGCAGCCAAGTGTTCTGTGTGAGAACAAGGAGATGTTCTAGGATATTGTTTTACAGATCCTGCCAGACCAAATCTCCCTGTTTGCCCCAATGGCCCCTTTGGAAAATGCTCTGATCCACGGGGCTCCATGTGAAGGCTGATGTGACACTGAGTGACTTCCACACGAATTCCAAGCAGGAGCCTGGGTGCCCCTCAGGGACTGGGACCTGGCACCTCTCCAGCCAAAGGGGAAAGGACCCCAGCAAGCCTTGTTACCCCCAGACACCGTGGTAAAGCTGAACGGCAAAGGGCCCTGGGGGCATTATTCTGGAATTAAAAAGGGTCAGCTCCATGGACAATGGAATTATTGTTCCTAACCCGAATGAGACTGAGGAAAAATATTGATGCCTCCCTTTTAGGGTACTTCAGCAACAACTGCAAGGAAGAGCTTCCTGTTAAGAGAACATTTTCCACCCAAAGAGTGCCTTGGATTTCAGAAAGCAAAAGATTCTGGTTCACCCTGTGCCCCATGTGCGCTGCCTCGTCCTGTGGAGTTTACATCAACGAGCTAAGTCAATTATTAGAAGAAGCAGCAAATGATGCTGTTAAAATATCCAATAGCACATCCTGTGAGCTCCAACAAACACAAATGGGGGCTCTGCAGACCCGCATGGCCTTGGATTATCTGCTTGCTGGCCAAGGAGGAGCCTGGGCTGTTCTAGGACAGGAATGTTGCACTTCTATCAGTGATGGATTTGAAGTCCAACAGTGAGGAATCACCTCGATGGAAAGAGCAGTAGAAGAGAGGCAGAAAGAAGAAAATTCTTCTTGGTGGGATTGTCTTCATGGGTGCCAAACTGGAGGCTGCTGAGAAATGCATTTGTGGCAGTCACTGTAACCATGGCAGTGTGAACACTTGGTGTGTTCTGATTCCATGTTAGAGCTGTTGTGACACTTTGTGCTGGGAAATGGAGCCCTGAGACTTGTCTAAAAAGAGACACAGACTCAAGAAAAAAGGGGATCTGATAAATAACAGAGAATAGCAACTAATTAGGCATGTTATAATGGGAATGGGAATTGTAACTCTGAGTAATGAACTTGAGCAGCACTTAATTGACAAACAAGAGACGATGACTTTATGCCTAATACCTAAATCTAAGACTGTTATTGAAAGAATTATTTGAAGTTATAGTTCATCTGTAGGTCAAAGGACCAACTGAAGTTCCAAGGGCTGAACACCAGGCCCTGAACACCAGGCCCTGAGTGAGGCCTGAACAGGCCCTGAGCCAAAGCTGACCTCCTGATGAACCTTCCAACCAAAGGTTATATTTGTATCCGCTCTTTAATGAAGCATTATTAGCAATGTGATCCATGTACTTGAGCATTGGTGAAATGTGGATTGACCTCTCTGTATTTAGAAACCAGACAAGACCCCATCTGGCCTTGTTTGGGGCTGTATGGTCAAAGTCAACTCCCTTGGTTCCTCCTTGAGCCCTGGCCAGGCTTTGGGAGAAACCAAACAGGAAGATGAATCCAGATGTTCCCACACTAGAAGTGCTGCCAGTTTGTTTATTCAGCACTGTCAAAGCTGGGCCCTCTCCCAGCAGGGTTGGAGCCTCAGCTGTGGGTGGAGGCCGCTGCAGGAATTCCCAGTGTCCGGGAGTGGCTCTCCAGTCCTTGGCTGGGACAGCTTCCCCCAGCTGATGTGTGGGTCTGGGGGATGGGAAAGTCTGAGGGTAACTGCTGCTGGATCTTGGTTAATCACTGCAGGCAATTTGTTGCAGTAGTTTTTATGTGCATTGCCTACCTTACCCTTTTGTAATGCTTTGCTAATGATTATGTGCTTTTCTGAGCTGCTCCTTTTGTAATTCTTTGCATATTTGCATTATATAAATTACACAATTCCCTCAGTTGGTGTCTGTGTCTTTGGTGCTGACCCTGCCCACCAGCAAAACAAGGCCCCATCCTACCTAAGTGTTACCTGGGAAGACAAAAACCCTCACTCCAAATGTCCCCCCTTCCTCGTTGTTCCCCCCACTTTATACATGGAGCATGATGTCCTGTGGTTTGGGATATCCCTGGGGTCAGTTGGGGTCACCTGTCCTGGCTGTGACCCTTCCCAACCTCCCCCACACCCCCAGCCCCTCCCCAGCGTGGCCGCACGAGGGGCAGGAAAGGCCTTGGCTCTGTGCAAGCTCAGCAAGAACAAAACCATCTCTGTGTGATCAGTGCTGTTCTCAGCACTGACCCAAACACAGCCCCAGAGAAAGCCCTGGCAAGGAAGTTCCCTCTGCCCCAGCCCTCAGCAGCACCCCATGGCCATCCACCATCGCCACAGCTCCACGGGTTCCTTTCCATGCCCCCGGCCCTGGCCATGGGACCTTGGGCTGGTAGCCATGGCAGCCGACTTGTGGCCCAGGGCTCAGTGCCCGTGTCCATGGCAGCAGTAGCCAGCCACGGGCCCTGAGTGCAGGTGACCATGCCAATCCCCATCCCAGTGTCCGTGGCACCAAACTGAGGAACGGCTCCCTGTGGCTGCTGCCGTGGCCCCTGACGGCATCACCGAGTGTCCCTGCAATTGTAGCTGGCACCAGCCCCAGCACCGCTCTGTCCTGAGGGCTGCCATGGCAGCCGAGGGCAGCAACAGCTCTGCCTGCAAGTGGCCATGGAACCTGCCTGCAGAAATGGGGCCTGGGCTGGTTTCCAAGGAAACTGGAGCTGATGGGGGTTGCCATGGCATCCAAACCCACCATGGGGTCAGTGAAGTGGCCATGACCACAGCCCCTTGCAATGGCCCAGTGCAGGTTGGGATGATGATCCACCCTCACAGCTGGCCTAGGGCAGGCCTGGAGTGGTCTCGGTGGCAGCTTGGGCTTGGCACACACTTAGGAGGGTGTTTGTTTTCAGTGGGGAAACTCAGGAGTTTTAGATTGCTTCAAACAAAAAAAAAAGAAAAACCCCTCTTTGGCTGAGTGCAGCTGGTTCTCCAAGCACAGCAGGTCCCAGGTGAGTGAGGAGAGACAGGATGGGGTTGGGAATGTGGAGCAAGATTGTCCACACTGGATCAGACATCATGGCACAGCTTCTGTGACCAGGCCAGACCTCCTTAGGAGAGACCCTGGATCAATATCAATCACAGAATGCTGCAATCACCTCTGCTCTAAAGAGAACAGCAATAAAATACACCCTTAAAATAGGAATGCATATGTCTTAGAAGCTCTTTGAAATATTTCTCCATAGCTATAGAAAAAACTTCCTAAGGAACTGCACCAGAGCAGAGGGAAATCAAGGCAGAGCCAGGCTTTGTCAGGACTTGCTTGATCCTAATGAGCCCCGTGGTGCATTTGATGCTGAGCCCTTGAAGCTCAGGGCCTGAGAGGAGATTGCACAAACCTTTCCAGGAGTCAAAGGCAGGGGAAACACCCAAAGTGTCTCGAGGCATTGATGAGTCCCACTGAGGTCCATCCCCAACACAGGCTCCTCATGGACTCCTTGGAGGAGAGAATTGGAGGCCAGGATTGCACAAAAACCTCAGAGACTCAGTGTAGAAAGGAAAATCCAAAGTACCTTCAAAACCTTGAGTATCTCAGAGCATTAATGAGCCCCACCGAGTGTCAGTGCAAAGCTCTCAATGGACTCCTTAAAGCCGATAATTGGAGGCCGTGATTGCACAAACTTCTCAGAGAGTCAGTATGGAAAGTACCTTAAAAAAACTGCAGTACCCTGAAGCATTAATGAGCTCCAGTGAGTGTTGATACTGACAAAGAATCTCCAGGGACTCATTAGGGCAGATAATTGGAGGCCAGTGTAGGATATGATACAAACTAATTCGTGCTAAAATTTTAAAGATTCCAGCATTTTGCTGAGGCTGAGAAAAGCACAAACAGGTGACCGCCAGAATTGTGTTGTTCAAGGGATTTCTGTCTGAATCAGCCCCGGCAAGGTACATTCTAATTGCATTCCACAGATAAGCATTTCGTGGGATTTCCTCGTCTGGCAGAGCTCCAGGATGTGTGTGTATATACAGAGATATGGTTCCAGGATGTGTGTTCCATGTGTGTATAAGCAACAATAATATACTTTCACCAGAAACTGATTCCAACAGCAAAAATCGAATACTGATTTCAGGAACTGTCGTCAGACGTGGTGGAAAAAGCAGGAAAATTATATTGTTGTATTGAAAATATAAAACTAACAAAGAAGAAAAAAGGTATAAAAGGACACCTCAGAGAAACCGCAGCTGTGAACAGGCGAGATTCGAACCGATAGAGGTTGGAACTCAGTTCGCCCAGCGCCGATCGCCTGGCTCGGTGTTGCTTTGCTCCGTAGCTCTTTCCGAATTTTATACTTTGATTATTAATCAATTCTCTTTAATCATAATATTGATTGGCTCGTTGATAACACCGGGAATTTTCGGCTTTTAGGAAGAATTATTTTGTAAATTGGTTCCGTACGATGCTGTCACGACATTCATGTACAGGCATCGATCTGCGGGCATTCAATCCCAGGCCAGATTTTCGGGAATCGTTTCTCTTCCCAAAAAATAAAAAAATCTCCCTTTGGCAGAGCCCGCCACACCGCCGTAAAGCGCGGCGCCGCCGCGTCGCAATCCCTCCCGCCACACCGCCGTAAAGCAGCACTCCCGGCAAAGATGGCGCCGCGCGCACGCCTCGGTGTATCCCATCAGGTCCCGCGCGCCGCAAGGCGGGGCCGGCGGTTTGTGCCTCGGTGTATCCCAGTACGCCCCGCGGCGCCGCCATTCCCGGCAGCCCCCGCGCCGCCCTCAGCCGCGGCTGCCGCGTCGCTCCGGTGGGCACCGGGATCGGGGGAGGGGCGGGGGGATCCCACCGGCATCGGGATGCTCGGGAAGGCCCCCGGGAGCCGCGGGGATCCGCCGTCCCGGATTCCCCCGCGCCGAGCAGAGGAAATGGTGAGGGAACAACTCCCCCCCCCCGCCTCCCGCGGCGGGAATGGCACAGGCCGGGCCCGGAGCTACCCCCTCCCCCCCATCCCCATTCCCAGTTCGTCCCAGTTCATCCCAGTATGGCCCTGTAACCCCCCCAGGGATTTCCCATTTCATCCCAGTAACTCCCAGTGACTTCCCAGTATGAACCAGTGACCTTCCAGTCCCCTGCCAGTAACTCCCAGTAACACTAAAACCCCTTCCCAGTTCATCCGATTATGGCCCAGTAGTGTCCCAGTTCCCTCTCGGTTCATCCCAGTCCCTCCCAGTTCCCTCCCAGTCCATCGCAGTCCCTCTCAGTCTATCCCAGTCCCTCCCAGTAGCTCCCAGTAACACTAAAACCCCTTCTAGGTCCATCCCAGTTCATGCCGGTATGGCCCAGTAATGTCCCAGTTCATCCCAGTCCCTCCCAGTATAAACCAGTAACCCCCAATCCCCTTTAGACTCCATTTAAACCCCTCCCAGTCCCTCCCAGTTCCTCCCAGTGCTCCCAGTCCATCCAGTTTGCCGTCCCAGCACGGGCGGCTCAAGCTCCGCCCCCCGGACGCTGCGCGGCGCCGGCAGCGCGAGGAGAAACTGAGGCACTACCGGGAGGCCATGGACGCCTTACTGGGGGTACTGGTTTGTACGGGGAGGGGCTGGGGGGGGACTGAGAGGGGATTGGGGGTTACTGGTTTGAACTGGGAGGGGTTTAAATGGACTCTAAAGGGGATTTGGGGTTACTGGTTTATACTGGGAGGAACTGGGACAAACTGGGAGGGACTGGGAAGGGAGTGGGAGTTACTGGTTTATACTGGGAGGGCACTGGGACAAACTGGGAGGGACTGGGAGGGAACTGGGACAAACTGGAAGGGGATTGGGGGTTGCTGGTTTGAACTGTGAGGAACTGGGAGGGTCACTGGCAGTTACTGGGATGAACTGGGAAGTCCCTGGGGGGGGTTACTGGGTTATACTGGGAGGGACTGGGAGTTACTGGAGATAAACTGGTTTATACTGGTTCAGACCAGTTCATACTGGTTTGTGCTGGTCCATACTGGTTTATACTGGTCCGTATTGGTTCATACTGGTCCATACTGGTTTGTACCAATGTGTACTGGCCTGTACTGGTTTGTACTGGTCTGTGCTGGTCTGTACTGGTTTTTACCACTTATACTGGTCCAGACTGGTTTGTACTGGTTTGTACTGGTTTTTAGTGGTTTTTACTTTTTATACTGGTTTATATCAGTCCATACTGGTCTATACTGGTCCATACTGGTTTATAGTGGTTTTTACAGCTTTTACTGGTTTTTACTGGTTTTTACTGTTTATACTGGTCCATATTGGTTTAGAGTGGTTTTTACCATTTTTAATAGTCTTTAACTGGTTCATACTGGTTTGTACTGGTTTATACTGGTTTTTACTGTTCATACTGGTCCATACTGGTCTATACTGGTTCATACTGATTTTTAGCTGCTTATACTGGTCTGTACCAAATCACCTTATATTGTTTTAAACTGGTTCATACTGGTTTTTACCGTTCATATGGGTCCATACTGGTCCATACTGGTCCATACTGGTCCAAACTGGTCCCTACTGGTCTCAGGGTGCCGTCGGAGCTGGCGTTCGTGGGGCAGTGCCTGGGGGTGAACCCCAGATCCTACAGGGTGTGGCACCACCGGGACTGGGTGCTGGGCCATGCCCCAGCGCCCCCTGCTGGCTGGGAGGACCTGGTGCTGTGCGAGCGCCTCCTGGCGGCCGACCCTCGCAACTGTGAGTGCTACTGGTTTGGACTGGTTTGGACTGGGATGGGGTGCTGGGGGTGCTGGGGATTCACTGGGTTATACTGGGTTATACTGGATTATACTGGGTTTTACTGGGAGAGGGATTGGGGGTGTATGAGCACCCCTTGGTGGCTGGGACGACCTGGCGCTGTGTGTACTGGTTTATACTGGTTTGTACTGGGATGGGATCCAGGGGGTTCTGGGGCTCACTGGTTTATACTGGGGTATACTGGGAAAGGGATTGGCGTGTGTGAGCGCCCCCTGCTGGCTGGGAGGACCTGGCGCTATGCGTATTGGTTTATACTGGTTTATATTGGGATGGGGTGCTGGGGGTGGGGGCCACTGGGCTATACTGGGTTGTACTGGGTTATACTGGTTTATACTGGGAGGGAGCTCAGGGATGGTTGGGAGCCACTGGGAGCGAATTTCGCGGGTGCTGGGCTTACTGGTTTATACTGGGAGCCGCTGGCCAGGGCAGGGACTGAGCCCATGGCAGGGACCCCCCTGGCCAGGGCAGAGACTGAGCCCATGGCAGGGACCCCTCTGTCCAGGGCAGGGACCGAGCCCATGGCAGGGACCCCATGCCGGAGCAGGGGAGTGCGGGGCTTTGCGGGGCAGCTGCCTGGGCAGGGGCTGAGCTCGGGGCCCTGTTGGGCCCACAGCCCCTGGCACCAGCAGCCCCTGCCCAGCACAGCCTGTGCTGCCCCTCTAGGCGTCCCCCGAGTGGGGCACAGGGGCCAGTGGCTGGTGCCAGCAGCAGGAATCCGGGCAGGGCAAGGATCCCCTGGCTTGGCTTTTGTCTCTTGGACAATCTGGGCACAGGGCAACGCAGTGCAGGGGGGGAAGCAAAGCCCGGAGCCTTTGGAGACTCCAAGCCTTAAACATCAGCCCCTGCCGCACCCCAGATCCAGGTCCCACAATTCCCAAGGCTGTCATGGCCTTCAGAGCACGAGCGGGGATCTTGCCTCCCTGTGGCCTGGTGCTGGCTCTTGGCCCAGGAGTCCCTGTGGCTCCAGCAGCAAGGGGGGCAGAAGGTTTCCTGCCTGCTTTGGTGGCATCGCTGCAAGGGCTGCTCCTGTCAGAGCCCCCTCTCTGCTGCTGACAGCTTTGCTCTTGGGGACACGAGCAGTGCCCAGCGCCGGGAGCGGCGTCAGTGGCACCCCCTGTGCGCAGGGACCCCCAGCCCCAGGGTGGCTGTGCCAGCACCCCCAGGGACCTCCAGCCCTGGGAACCTGGAGCAAGTAGAAGCCACAACAATTCTCAAAGGCTGCCAGTGCCCAAAGGAATTGCAAAGAGAAGTGGGGTTTTAAAAGTAAAAAGTGTTTAATTACCGAACATCAACAAAAACCTATGATTTACAGAAATACGTTGCAGAATTGCACAGAATTACATTTTACAGAATTTACAGAAATTACATCTTTCATTATAAGCATCCTTATAACAACAACAATCTATGGAACATATTTACGTGGGAGCCTAAAGACTTAACAGTCTTCCAAACATATTTACAGAAAATAGAACAACATAGAACAAACTAACAAATAGAATATATTTATAGAGGGTTGTGGCCATCATCTCGGTCAGTCCTGGTGAAAAGGAAGCAGCATGGTCACTGAGGGCTGTTCCCTGTGCCCCCAGGCTGGCACACGCTGGCAGAGCAGGACTCTGCTGCCAGCACTGAGCCTGGCTGGGGCTGGGAGCTGGGCCCCAAGCGCTGGGATAGGGCTGGCGTGGCCCAAAGCAAGTGCAGGGCGGGCCGGTGTCGCCTGGCTGTCCCAGCTGCCCTCAGCGTAGGACGCCGGCCCGAGAACCCTGGGCGCCTCAACAGGCTTCAGTGCCGTGGGTTAGGCGGGGCTGGTTCCCGCAGACAGGGGCGGCTCCTCACGAGGAGAGGCAAGGCACAAATAAGGCGAGGAGGCAAAGGGCTGCGAGAGGGGGTGTCCCCGTGAACTCCTTTATTGTAGGGTAAGGGTCAGTCTCCGAGGAGAAGTCCAGGGGAGATCCCGAGGGGAGAACGGGGTGCACAGCCTCATAAGGGGGGCGAGAATGGGAGGGGCGCCGGATAGCAAACCAATAGAACATCAGACAAAGGGGGGAGACACGAACAGAGAACAAATCGAAAAACGGGGGGGGTCTACAGAACACTTCAATCATGGGTTAGCCAACCACACGATGCCTTTTGGAGAACCTTCCAGACGAAGGGGCTAGCACTAGACTTCTGTGCCGCCCACAGAACCCTCCTCCCAGGAGGAGTCTTCCTCCCCAGAGGCGGGGTCAGAGACGGTGTCAGAGTGACAGACAGCTGCCACATTTGGAGCCTGTCCCTCTACACCTCCCCTGTCTTTATTAATTTGTTGCAGGATGTGGTTAGTTAACACCTTTTTAAGAACAATGAAACAGACAATTATGGTAAACAGAAATAAAGTAGTAAGTCCAATGTCCCGCAGTAGGGATGAGCCCCACTCAGAAAGTCCGAGTCCTTTTAAAAACTGCTTTAGCCAGCTTCCTGAAGTTTTTGCAACCTCTCCAATGGAGTGGGAGAGTTGGTGGACAGTCTGGTTCAGTGCCTGCTGCATCCACTCTCGTGATTCAAATTTTATGTTGCTGACAAGTGCCTTTAGTTGGCTAATTGAGGCTTGGATGCTTTGGGACTTGCCTGACAGGTTGAAGCAGCACATGCCTGCAAATTCCTCGCAACCATGCCCATGGGCCAAGAGTAGAAAGTCGATGGCCGCCCGATTTTGGAGGGTGGCCTGCCTGGTCACTTGCTCCTCCTTGAGGAGGTCACTTAGGGCATTTGAAGTCAGCTCCGCTTGCTTGGTGACCCAGCATTCCAAATGGCCTAATTCATTAAGCGACTTCGCAGCAGCCACCCAGGGTAGAAAGATTGAGACTGCGATGCGCTTAGATTTTGACCAGTGATACACGGAGGTATCACAGTAAGGGTCTTGATTGTTTTCTGCACCTCTTTTTGCAATTTTTCTGTTTTCCCGAATTAGGATTTTTGTCATATTTTTAGATGCAAGCGTCACACGCTCTAGGGTGCAGGGGCCTCCTACAAGTTTAGAGGGGATTCCTTGCCATGCTCGATCTCCACAAATGAGGAAAATTCCAGGGGGAAGGGAGAGAGGGTTGGGGTGGTACAGATCTTTCGTGGAGGGGAGATTGACTTTTGCAAAATCCGTACACCACTGACTGGCCGAGAATTCAAATTTAAACTGATGGACACGTTGAAATGTTTTCACTTTGTGGTAGTACGGGTCTGGATAAAATTCGAACTGCACACAATACGGTGCTTTGAGAGAACCCACTAAGTCCAATTCTGTGGGTTCTTTTGCCAATTTCTTCAATTTAGGGACCCACAGCCTCCACAAAAGAAGCGGATTCTGTACTGGGAGATTGACTTTGTAGGTGATGCGGTCTTGGATATAGGCATAAAAGGGAGGATTTTGGTTTTTGTTGCTGTTGGGGTTACTGTTGACAAATTTGTGGAGATCTAACAAGGACTGGGGGTACTCACTGGCTGGAATAGGAACCCCAACCAGGCTGGTGGATAGTGGATTTCTCACCGCGTCAGCGGAGAGGCACATCTCGGTTTTGTTCATGGCCTGGGCAAGCGTGACCCACACATTCTTTCGGGGCTGCGGCATTATCCACGTTTCTGCTAGCTTCGGCACCAGGACAGCGAGGAGTAGCAGCACAGGCACTTTCATGCGTTCCATCGGAAACTTAAAGGCAGACATAAACAGGTGAATGTACCAAGAACTTAATTGACTTTGGAGGGAAGAGGGGATGAGGGAGGAAAAGGGGGGGGAACCCGAAAGACTTTTAAGGGGAAGAGGGATCAGGGAAAGAGAGGTCAAGGGAGCTGGTATCCGAATCGCTTTCCCTGGACGTGACTTTGGTTCCTGTCTGTTTCTGCCGCTCGTCTGTTGCTCCTCTTTCTTTCTTTTTCCTTTTCTTCCACTCCTCAGTCTGCTTGCTGGTATCTTGCTTCCTTGGTGACTTAGGAGAGCTAGAGTGGAAAGGCTTTATGAATTTGCCTGGGACCCATTTTGGACCCCCTGGGGTGGAAACGCACCCGTACCCTCTACCCCAGGTGATAAGTGGGTAGGGGCCGGTGATCTTCAGGGAGTCTGGCTCCTTTGTGAGAACAAGGGGGTGCTCCTTCAGCTTTGCCCGAGTAGAATTGTGAAAGTGTCTGAGAACGGGGGGGTCAGGCTCGTTCTCAGAGCAATTTAGGAAATTTAGCGTAAACAGAGCTCTCGCTAGCCTGACTGCGGGAGACTCCACTTCTACTCCCCCTTTTTGTTGAAGAAGCATCCTCTTTAGCGACTGGTGGGCCCTTTCCACCAGGGCTTGACCCGTAGCAGAGTGTGGTATCCCGGTGACATGGGATATTCCCCACTCCTGGAAAAATTTCCTTACTCGGTCCGAGATGTAAGCTGGACCATTGTCCGTTTTGATCTCCTTCGGGACTCCAAGGACCGAGAAAGCTTGAATTAAATGGGAAATAACATCCTTGGCTTTCTCACCTGAATGTGCGGAGGCAAACATAGCGCCAGAAAACGTGTCAATCAAAACATGTACGTATTTTTGTCGGCCGAATTCAGGCACATGGGTCACATCCATCTGCCACAGCTCCCCGCTGCCAAGCCCTCTGGGGTTCACTCCTGTCCCCATGGAGGGGAGTTGAAGGGATTGACAATTGGGACATGTGGCTACAATTGCTCTGGCTTGGTCTCTTTTTAACCCGAACATGCGGACCAGAGCAGGAACGTTCTGATGAAACAGAGCATGGCTTAGCTTTGCCTGTTGGAATACATCTGGCAAGCTGGCCAGCTGCACTGGCGCGGCTAAGGCGTCTGCTCTCCTATTACCTTCCGCGATTATACCTGGAAGGTCGGTATGGGACCTGACGTGCATCACATAAAAGGGTTGCTCTCGGTGGGAAATTAAGTCTAACAGTTTCGAGAGCAATAAATGAATTTTTGGGTTGTGGGATTCTCCCAGCCAAGCGCTTTCTGCTCTGGACACTACTCCTGCCACATAGGCCGAATCAGTCACCAAATTGAAAGGCTCTCTGAACCTGTCGAAGGCCTTAACCGCCGCTGCCAACTCCGCCACCTGTGGCGACCCTTTAACCACTTCCACATCAGATTCCCACTTCTGAGTGGAGGGGTTCAGCCACGTGATGACTGACTTGCCGGAGGCGCCTGATCCATCTGTGAAAAGTGTTAAGGCCTTGAGGGGTTCACGGCTCTGCACTGGATTCTGAACTATGTTCAGATCCATGCTGAAAATTTTATGCTTTGGGTAATGAATTGAAAGCTGGCCAGAGTAGGAGTCCAGCGCGAATTGGAGTTCCACATTGTTTTGGATAATAAATTCCATGGAGTCAATTGTAATTGGTAAAAAGATGCACGAAAAGTCACATCCCGCTAGGGTAGCTAGACGGGACCTCGCCTTTCTAATCACCTGCGCCATGCGTTCCTGTGGTGTGGTGAGTTTCTTGGTGGGATGATTAGAGAGAAAGACCCACTCGATGATCAGGAGCGGATCCTTCTGGTTGTCATCCCACTGATGGATGAGCCCGTGCAGGTGAGGCATTTTACCTTTAATTGCCAATTGGAAGGGCAATTTGGGGTCAAATCGATGACATTGCTTCGTTGACAGCGCCCTCTGTACACGCTCGAGTGCGTCACGAGCATCCGGGGTCATGGTCCGTGGTGAGTTCAGGTCAGTGTCTCCCCTGAGGAGATTAAAAATAGGGGCTAGATCTTCAGATGTCACCCCCAAGTAGGGCCGAATCCAATTTAGAGAGCTGCATAATTGCTGCAACTCGTGCAGTGTTTTGGGGTTGTCCAGGATTTTAATTTGCTGGGGCGTGACTGTCTGTTCCCGTATCTTCATGCCCAGGTAGTTCCACGGGCTAGCCTTCTGGACTTTTGAGGACTGTATCTCAAACCCGCTGCTTTCTAAGGCCCCCACGACCTTGGAAAGCGCCCAGTCCAAATAATTCTGAGTTGGAGTACAGACCAATACATCGTCCATGTAATGAACGATGATGGCATTAGCTGCAAGCCTCCGGACAGGGGAGAGGATGCGCGCGACATACCACTGGCAGATGGTGGGGGAGTTCTTCATCCCCTGAGGGAGCACCTGCCAATGGAAGCGGCGCATGGGCTCGTGCCTGTTGATGGAAGGCACAGAAAAGGCAAACCGTGGGGCATCATCCTGGTGTAGGGGGATCTGGAAAAAGCAGTCCTTGATGTCTATAACTGCAATTTTCCAGTTCCGGGGGAGCATAGAGGGGGAAGGCAACCCTGGTTGCAGAGACCCCATGTCCTCAATGTGGGCATTAATTTTCCTAAGGTCGTGAAGGAGCCTCCATTTGTCCCCCCCCGGCTTTCGAATAACGAAAACTGGGGAGTTCCAAGGGCTGGTAGAAGGGACGATATGGCCCTTCTCCAGTTGCTCATCCACGAGCTTATTGAGCGCCATTAATTTTTCTCAGTGGAGGGGCCACTGATCGATCCACACCGCCGAATCAGTTGTCCATTTGAGGGGTAGGGTCTGGCGCTCCTCAGTGGCCCCAATTAAAAATCCCGAACCGTGGGAGCCAATTCGATCCGGGTGCCCCATTGAGACATAACGTCTCTGCCCCAAAGGTTGAAACCTGACTTGATGATAAAGGGACGTATTGAAGCAATACGTCCGTCAGGTCCCTCTATCTGCACCAAATTGGTGCTCCTCTCAGCCGGAGTGTATCCTCCCACACCACGGATGGCACCTACCACAGGTTGCTTCGCCCACGTCGACGGCCACTGGGTGGAAGAAATGACCGTGACGTCCGCTCCAGTGTCCAGCATACCAAGGGCATCGATGTCAGTGCCCTGGTGGGAAAGCTTACAGTTAATGATTGGCCTGTCCTTGCCGATCTCTTCTGCCCAGGCAACGAAAGGGTAGTCCGTAAGAAGCTCCTGGACAGGATACAGTTTCGCTCTAGCCACGACCTGGTCCCGAGAGAGAAAAAATGGTGGGTTAGCACACGCTAACTTCAGCGGGAAGGTACCATCAGACGCAATCCTCACAAAGGCAGGAACGATCTCTAGTTCCTTGGGTCCTTGTGTGGCATCAGGCAGGACGAGGGCAAAAACATCAACTGCTGTCGTCTGTAGAGTGAGAACAACAAAGTCAAGTCCGGTAAAATTTGTATTGTCCACAGGAAAAGCTTTCAGAAATGGTTTTCCGGCGGAAGCCACAGGGTGGTTGCGACGCTGTTCCGCCTCCAGACGCTGCAACTCTAGTTTCCCTGGGCCTGAGGAATAGGGGTACAGGACATAGGGGTAGGATCAGGGGGGTGGGACGCAACAGGATTGTCTCTGGGGGTAGAGAATTGGGGGGTAAGGTTGGAGGGTAGGGGCTGAGCAGCGCGGCACTGCTTCGTGAAGTGACCCTTGCGGCCACAGCGGTGACAGGTGACCTCTCTCATGTCCAGTGCGGATACGGTGATTTCCTGGGTCGGTGTTGTTCGTGGCACGGCCTGCTTCAGAGGCATTAGCCAGGCACAGGCTTCTGCCATCTGATCCACAGTAGGCGGGGGGTCGTGGGGAAGGGCAAAGATGATCTCCTTGCACACCTGGTTGGCCCTAGTTTTGACGAGCTCCTCCAGCAGGCCCTCCCAGATCTTAGGGTCAGGCACCTGCTTTTCAATGGAGGCTCGCATTTTGTTTGCAAAGGCCCCGAAGGGCTCATAGGGTCCTTGATAGATGTTTGAGTAAGAAACCAGGGGCAAGGAGATGGAGGGCATACCGAGGAATATCCTCTCTGCCGCTCCCGACACAGCAACCAGAACGTCAGCGGGAAGCCGCTGCGCTTGAACTTGGGGTTTTGCATAATCCCCCTCTCCCACAAGTAAATCAAAGGGGTACTCTTGGGTACCATCCATTCGGGATAGGGTCGGGATTAGTTCCCGTACCGCATGCTTCCACTTTCTCTCCCACACTCGGTATTCCGTGGGAGAGAGGAGGCATGCCATGACGGTTTTAACATCGTGGGGAACTAGAGTGCTGCCAGTAAATGTTTCGTGCAGCAAGGCTTTGAAATATTTATGATCCCGCCCAAACTCTTTCTCAGTTCGACAAAGATCCCGTATGTTTTCATACCTGAAGGGTTCCCATGTGGGGTTCAAGCCCGTTCTGCTGTATTGTACCGGTGCCGCAAAGGGGATTTCAAGTTCTTCCGGGTTCCGGTCCAAGACGGCGTCCCTTCCGGCGTGGGAACCGGGAGGGGGACCGTGGGACCCGGGAGAGCCGGCCTCCAGGGGGGAGGGGTCAGGGGCAGAGGGGGTATGGCGTGGGAAAGGGGAGGGGCTGGGAACCAGGAAGGGATTTTTGGGGCGGGGAAACAGGGAACCGCCCACTGGGTCAGTCGCCGCCCAAGGGGAGGGGTTAGGATAATAGGAGGGAGGGTCAGGGTTGACGTCATAGGGGTGGAACGGGTTGCTCGAGGCGGGAAAATGGGGGGCTGGAAAGGCGGGAAAAGGGGAATTATGGGGAGAAGAAGAGGGTTGTGAGGGAGAGCTTCTGTCGCAGCCATTTTGAGGCTTAGACAGGCTCTCCTGTCCATTTTGTAAAACAAAAGGGTTTGTACAACTCGGGGAGTTAACTGAGGAATTAACAGGGGAAGGAGCGCAAAGGGAAGCTCTCTTTTTATTTTTTGGGGAATTAACTTTGGGAGTACAAACTGGGAAAGTGGGTTTCAGGGGAGGTTTTTTAGGAGTGCTCGGAGAGGGTTGCGCGGGTCCCTTCCGAGCGGGGTAAGGAGAAGCGCCGGGAGTGTCAGGGAGCAGGTGGCAGCCCTGAGCGTTTGAGCCATTTACACTCACCACGCTTCTTCTAGCGAGGCCAGGGGAATGGGAAAGACGGGAGACGGGTAGCGGGGAAGGGTGAACTGGGGTTTTAACTTTCTTTTTCGGTGTTTTTACAACACAGTGGATCAGGGTCAGGAGCGCGAAAAAGCGCTCTACTGATCCATCCCCACAGCCCTGTAAAAACACCATCCTCCTCCGAACTTTGTCCCAAAACTGGAAAGAAAGAGCTTCATCACCGGTTGTGCGGGGAAATTCTTTAAAAATCCAAACGATAAATATTTTGAGGAGGGATTTCGAAAACTTCAACTTATTATTAACTAGGGAATCATGAACTTGGATGTAAAACTCTCGCTGTTCTGCAGACAGACGGTTGCCCATTCTGCACAACACCCACCCGCAGCGCTTGAAAAGGAAAAACTGAAAGATAACGAGGGGGCGGGCACACCAAAATCTCTTACCCTTCCTGGGTCTTCTTCGGGATAGAAACAGAAAGCAAGCGCTGGGTCCTCCTCAGAAAGGGATCTTCAGGTCCCGGCTCAGGAATGGGGCACGCTGTCCGTCCTGGTCGGTTCCAGAAGTCTAGCCCCGGGAGCACCGCTCTCTAAAACGGAGCTTGCTTCACACGGGGAAGCGGCAGCACCTGATGGTATTGGGGCGCGCAGGGTCTGGTGTCACGAGTCCCTAGTCCCTGTTCGGGCGCCGCTTGTCGCCTGGCTGTCCCAGCTGCCCTCAGCGTAGGACGCCGGCCCGAGAACCCTGGACGCCTCAACAGGCTTTGGTGCCGTGGGTTAGGCGGGGCTGGTTCCCGCAGACAGGGGCGGCTCCTCACGAGGAGAGGCAAGGCGCAAATAAGGCGAGGAGGCAAAGGGCTGCGAGAGGGGGTGCCCCCGTGAACTCCTTTATTGTAGGGTAAGGGTCAGTCTCCGAGGAGAAGTCCAGGGGAGATCCCGAGGGGGGAACGGGGTGCACAGCCTCATAAGGGGGGCAAGAATGGGAGGGGCGCCGGATAGCAAACCAATAGAACATCAGACAAAGGGGGGAGACACGAACAGAGAACAAATCGAAAAACGGGGGGGGTCTACAGAACACTTCAATCATGGGTTAGCCAACCACACGATGCCTTTTGGAGAACCTTCCAGACGAAGGGGCTAGCACTAGACTTCTGTGCCGCCCACAGAACCCTCCTCCCAGGAGGAGTCTTCCTCGCCAGAGGCGGGGTCAGAGACAGTGTCAGAGTGACAGACAGCTGCCACATTTGGAGCCTGTCCCTCTACAGGCCGGGGGTGGTGCTTGTCCCCCCTGGGCACCGTGTCCCTGAGTGGGGCCAGCCAGCCCAGTCCCAGCCTGGCGGCAGGGGACCCACTCTGTCTGTGGGCAGGGCACGGCGAACATCTACCTGTCCTGCTGCTGGAGGTTCCATCCTCATCCCAGGATCACGGGCTCCTCCTCATCTTTCTCATTGACATCCGCAGCCTTGGCGCTGTCCTCCACATCAATGTCCATGTCCTCGATCTCGTTCTCCACATCAACCTCCATGTCCTCGATCTCGTCCTCCACATCAACCTCCATGTCCTCGATCTCATCCTCCGCGTCAACCTCCATGTCCTCAATGTCATCCTCCATGTCAGCCTCCATGTCCTCAACCGTCTCTTCCACATCCAGCTCCATCATTTCCTCCATAACCACCACCACGTCCACTTCCATGTCCTCTGTGGTATCTGGCAGGCTGCATCAGGGGGCACAACCTCACCGTGGGGTCCCTGTCCCTGTCCCACCCCATCCCCACAGGGCTGCAGCCCGCCCGGGCAGTCAGGGGGTGCCCACCTCCCTGGAATGGCTGTGTACCTTCACTGGGACAGGAGTGGGCATCCTGCTGCAATTGCTGCTTCAGTGCAGGGAGCAGAAGTCCAGGCAGCGAGAGCAGCTCAGCACTGGCAGCTGCAGCGAAAAGCGAGTGAGAACTGACTGCTGGCAGCAGGTGGATTGTTCACTGTGCTCATATCCAGGTCCTGGATGTTCCATCTGGAACAATCTGGGATGTCACAGAAGTTTCAGGGCCACTCTACAGCGGGAGATGGGGTTTGTGGAATGATCAAATCCTTGAACGGCTTGGCTTGGAAGGGACCCTAAAGATCATCTGGTTCTAACCTGAACAACCTCCCAGCTGACCAGGTTGCTCCAGACCCTGTCCAGCCTGGCCTTGGATGTTCCCAGGGATAGGGCATCCACAGCCTCTCTGCACAGCCTGTGCCAGGGACCACCACCCTCACAGTAAAGAACTTCTTCCCATCATCAAATCTATTCCAATTCTCTTTCATTTTGATCCCGTTACTCCTTGTGCTGTCACTACAGTTGCTGAGGAAGAGTCGCTCTCCTACTTCCCTGTAGCTGCTTCACACACTGGGAAGGTGCTCTGAGATCTCCACACAACCTTCTCTTCTCCAGCCTCAGCAGCCCCAACTTTCTCAGCCTTTCCCCAAAAGGGAGGTGCTTCAGTGCCCTCAGCAACTTCATGGCCCCCTCTGGCACTCAGCAGCTTCCCTGGAACAACAGGGGCATCAGCCATGGGGGTGTCCAACAACCCATAGAAGGCACTGGCCTTGGGATTGCCTGGGAGCTCTGCAGTTCCCAAAGTTACGGAGAGAGAAGGAGAACATGAACAGCAGCAGTGCAGGGAGCCTGAATCACAAAAAAGGAAAGCTGATGGTCCTGGGTGCCTGTGCAGTGTTTGTGGAGGGTTGAATGATGCCCCTGGTGTCTCTTCCAGGGCTGTGGGGATGTTTCTGCTGGAGGAAGTCCAGAGGAACATTTCTGATCACCGATGTGTAGAAAATGATCTTTGGTAGAGGTAGAGGTTGAATTTTCTTGGGAAGGAGATGGTTCAGTTTCTGGAAAGGGCAGCTGAGCAAACTGCTGCCGATATTGGTGTTCCTGGGGTGCTGGCACAGCCGCCTGGACTGGGGGTCCCGGTGCACAGGGGGTCCCACTGATGCCAGTCCCAGCACTGGGCCCTGCTCGTGCTCCTGGGCTGGGGCAGAGCGGTGCCCCCAAGAGCAAAGCTGTCACCAGCAGAGAGGGTGGTTGGCCATGAGTGGCCCCTGCAGCGATGCCCCCAGAGCCTGCTCAGTGACTCCTGCTCAGGGCATGGAGATGCTCTTTAGCTTCACAGTGCCTCAGCAGCTGCATTTTCCTTTTGTTCTGTGCAAGGGTGATCGTGGCCCAGATAAACACTTCTTGAACCAATAAGAAAGGTGTAAAGACCAACGTGACGTGTTTTTTAGAATTTCTGCGTAATTTCTGTGTGGATTTACCCTTGCCCTGACTCTGTGTACAGTGCTCACCAGACCTTCAGCTGAAATCTCCAGGTTAAAGCTTGTAAGCCCTTAGCAAGGATTCAGTGGCACAGGGGTGCTTTCTGTATTGCAACATGAAATTCCAAGGTATCAGTTAATCAGCTGTTTTTATTGTGGTAGGACTGGAGATTTGGGGTCAGCAGGCTGATTGCAGAGCCCTTGATTGTCGGGGTGAGCTGTCTGCAAACCCCACGCAGAATACAGCACTCAGACCAATCTGTTCTGGAGCATGGTGGGTTTTTCCATTCCTTTCCTCCTGCCCTTAGCCATTGCTTGAATGTCACAGTGAAAATAGAATAGAGGCAGTTGTTCACTCACAACATGTTCTGGTTTGTTTTGTTTCTTCTGCAAGGCTGGGCAAGGTTGATGTCGATGCAAATTCATTTCCATCTGAGGAGCTGTCTTGGTTTGAAAGACAGGTGTCAGACAAGAAAGGCAGGAGCCTCCCCTGAAATGGAAAATGCAACCCCCTTCCCCTCCGAATTATTATAAATTTGAAAATAAGGGGCTTTCAGGCAAAGATATGAGGGATAGGAATAACAGTTCTTTACTAATAAATATATATGCATAACAACACAAACAAACAACAATAGCTGTGGCAGTGACAGCAAACAGCAGCACAAACCCAGTGCAGCCTCTCTCGGCCTCAGGCACTTTCCCCCTGGGTGCAGTTCCTCCGGGGCGGCTCCCGGTGAGCAGGGTGGGTGCGATGGTTCCCCCGTGGCTGCAGGGGGCGCTCCGCAGCGAGCTCGGGCAGCACCGGGAATGGCGGCGTGGGGTCCCGGGAAGGGATGGATGAAAAAACCTCACAAAACCCCTGGGCGTCTGGCTGGATCCTCAGGAACAGCAGGCTGGAACAGCAGGGGCGAGCGCAGATCTCGGGTGGCAGTAAGAGGTATCAAACTGCGGAGCTGCAGCAGGGAAAACCCGGCAGGTCTCTCAGTCGGCAGAGCGTAGGAGCTACAGAGTAGCGAAAGCTCCGAGCAGCAGCGGAGCCAGACGGTACCGGCTCCACTCCCGGACGGGACAGGGAGAAGAGCAGGCTTAGAAATCCCGGGGTTTGCCCATAGGAAACAAACAGCCCAAAAAAAACCAGAAGCTTGCCACGTCCACACCGAAGGCAGGCCGCTCTCAGACTCCACGCTGAGCACCCAGGCAGCCCCCGGGTGTCCCAACCCCCAGGTGACAAAAGGGTGGCTCGTTGCACCCCGCCCCTGTGGCCAGGTCTTTTGTTTCTTTTAAGTACCCGATAGTTGTCCCCTGGAACTAGTATGGGGAAAAATTCTTTTAAGAGAAAAAACAGGCTAAAATCCTAAACCCCAACAGGAGCTCAAAAAGGCCTTGGCTAAAATGAAGGAAAGCGAGAAGGCAGAAAGGAAGGTGAGTACCTGTTTCTAAAGCAATGCACAGTGCAGGGCTGTGAACACACCCTGTTACCCACTGCAGGAACACAATGGTTAAAGTGACTGCTTGGAAAACACTGTGCAAACCAATCTTGTGGTGAATATGGACCTAAAATACCTTTGCTCACCTGTTAGTGATATTGTTCCCTGGCTTTTCTGTACGAGTCTATGATTCTGTGAATGGTTTGGGTTGGAAAGGACCTTAAAGCCCATCCCATGCCACCCCTGCCATGGGCAGGGACACCTTCCACTATCCCAGGTTGCTCCAAGCCCCATCCAACCTGGCCTTGGGCACTTTCCAGGGCTGGGGCAGCCACAGCTGCTCTGAACAATGTAATTTATCTGTTTCACTGCTGCTCAATTCACAAAAAAGTCTGCAGGCCCCAAAGGGGGCTGGATTGCAGCCGATGGTATTTACAAAGGCAGTTACGTTCCCTTTCACTGCCCTCCTTGCTTTCTGTTTCCAGCCTCATGTCCTGTGAGCAAAACCCAAATGGCCCACAGTGAAGCATGGGCTGAAGTTTCCTTACACAAGCTCCAAGTTGTCCATATAGTTACAAACAACCCTCAACCCACAGTAAATAGGTAGGATGAAGCGTGACTCAGCAAGTGCATCACAGCCCCTTTCCCCTCTCCCCCTCAGCAGCATTTCCTTAACCCTCTCTCCTCCTGCTGCCTTGGTGTTGGCTCAGTCAAAGGAAAACTGAAAGAGGAGTCAAGGCTCTGAAGTTTTGCTGTTGCAGAAAGGCTTTTTCTCCCCTTATGTGGCAGCAGGGCATGATTTCGTTTGCCGTGCAATTATTTCCATAGCAGCATTGCAGATTGATTGCAGGGCTGCAGGAAAGGGCTGCTGGAAATACGGATCATTGAAATGCAAAAATTAGTGATACTTTATTAGGTGAAAATAAGCCATATTTTAAAATGCCCTGTTAGAAGAGCTTTTGTCCCAGCAACGGGGCTAAAAGCAGCTACATCTAATGGACCTAAAGTATTCCATCTGCAGTCACTGCTGTGGAGAGCAAATCCAGCCTTGAAGGATCTGTGTCAGAGGAAATGGAGTTACACTGAGTGTGTGCCCCTCTGTGTGCGGCAAAGGCAGCTTGGGTGCTTGGGCTGGGCGTGGTGCTGGCTGTGGTACCTGTGATAATTAATCAGTACATGGATGGAGCTTTCACCTCCATGGCTCACTTGGTTTTCCCCTGTTTTTTTTTCCTCCTGTCCTTGGGGCAGCCCAGCTCCAGCCTGGCCTCTCTGCTTCTTGTGTCCCCTGCAGCAGGACCCTGAACACAGAAGGAAAGGCTCGTGGGCTGGGATCGGGGCAGGGAGAGGGCACTCACTGCTCACTGTCGGGACAGGAGACCCAAGCTGGGGAAATGAATGGAATTTATTTCCAAACCAATCACACTAGGTGAAGGAGGACTAAAACAAATCCTAAAAACACCTTCCCCACCCTCCCTCCTTCCTGGGCTCCCAGGCTCCACCCGCAGTCCCTCCTCTGCCCTCCCTGCACGGGAATCTTGTCACCGGCCGTGAACTTGGCTTTTGTCTCATCCCGGGATCTCTTCCTGGAGAGGAAGAACTTTCCCCAGCAGAGATTCCGGCCGTGACGGCCTTTGAGGCTCAGGGTGTTTCTCCTGCAGCTCCTCAGAGGTCTGTGGAGGAATACTATGTCCTATATGTAGACATATATATATATATACATATAGTACATAAGTAGACAGTGAGCAATCCAAACTCGTTAGATGAGAAATAAGCCTCTGCATTTAGAAAAGCAATAGGCCTCTGCATTTCTTTCCCAAGGCCGTTTGTAAAACATCTGTGAGAAAAGGGAGATTAACTCCTAGGTGTCTGGAAAGGAGTTTGGCAGAAGAAGTTACTATTGTAGCCTTCTGATACGGGAGTCAGAGCGCTAATTAGGATAGAGAAAACTGTGTGAAACTTTGTGTGGGAAAAGGCACTGTGAGAAAACTTATCTTATGACTTTATTTTTAGTACTGTCACTTAGGGTATAAGAATACCTGCGGTTTTCGGAATAAACGGCTTCACTTAGATCACATTGATCGTGTGTGTTGTCCATTATTTACCCGCAAATGGTGCACCCGACATGATCGACGATGCCGAGCCTCGCTACGCGATACCACCCAGCGTGAGGGGAGACTCCCGAGTGCATCGGATACCGATATTCAGTGGATTGAGCACGGCGGTAGCGGGTAAGCAGCTGACCTAATCCCTGCTGCCCCGGCAGGAAGCCTTGCACTGATTGGGAAGTGCAGGAAGAAAGGACTCCTCGTCGCAAGACGAGAAGCCTCGCACCGGCAGGTGCGGGAAGCCTCACACAGAGATTGTGTGGGAAGCCTCACCGAGAGGGTGGGAAGCCACACAGGCTGGTCGTGCGTGAAGCCTCGCACAGGGGGTGCAGGAAGCCTCACACAGAGAGTGTGGGAAGGGAATCCTCGCAGAAAATCCTCGCACCGGCACCGTGGTGCGGGAAGCCTCACACACACAGGGTGTGTGGGAAGAAAGGTTTTACGGAGATAGGGTCTGCGAGAAGCCTCCCCGAAGGGAGAAGTCCCGCCTGGGCGCCACAGAGGATTGCGGGAAGACTGTGAACTGAACTGTATGGTCAGGGAGAAGATGGGGACCTCCTCCAACATATTATCTCTAAGAGAAAATTGAAATACGATGATTCCATTCTTCGGAATCTCTTAAAGTGGGCTTGGGACCGGGATTTTATCCCAAATGCGGAGGTAGCCTTTCAGATATCTGTATGGGAAGCAATTGGGAAAGCTTTGTGGGACGCTATCAGCAGCGGTGGAGCAGCCGCCAAAGAAGCATCCAAATATTCCACTCACTGGAAGCTCATACTAGAGACCCTGCAGACAATGAAAGCAGAGAGGCAGGCAGCTGCTTCTGCTTTCACAGCATTAACCCCTGCAGGCTCAGAGTCAAATAACACTGAAACAGCAACCACCTCCACCTTTTCAACCCGAGTTGCGTTTCCACTTCCCACTTCTGCAACAGCCCTACCTTCTGCCCCTTCGGTACCCGAGCCGACCACCCCAGCAAATGCTACCCAGAGTGCTGGAGATTTCAAAGCAGAGCCGGCAGCTGCCCAAGATCCAGCTGCCGTCTGAGAGCCGGCAGCCGCCCAAGGTCCAGCTGCCGTCCGAGAGCTGGCAGCCGCCCAAGATCCAGCTGCCGTCCGAGAGCTGGCAGCCGCCCAAAATCCAGCCACTGCCTGAGAGCAAGCAGCAGCTCGATGCCAGCCACCCGAGCCACCTCTACAACCTGTTAAAGAAAAAGAACTAAAAGGTGCTGCAGTTAAAAATTTGCTGCGAGATGTGCTTGGAAAGTTACAGGACTTAACTATACGAAGTCCAGCTAAACAGTCTAATGTATTCCACCTTTAGAGCAGTCACAGACTGAAACAAACTTGCATCACCAGTATTCCTCTGCTCCGCAACTACTGGAAGTGCCGGAGTGGATGTCTCAACAGCAGTAAAAATCACCTTAACCACCATGGCAGTGCAGGTGGTCGATACCAACGTAAAACGACCACTAAGGAGAAATTTGTGTGCACTGCTATTGGGACAGTCTTTTACTAGTCGACAAGGTATTTTTGTACTACCTGGAGTAATTGATTCAGACTATACCGGAGTCATCAAGGCCATGATTTATACACTCTCTCCACCAGTCTCCATCCCAAGGGGTACTCGTATTGCTCAGTTAGTCCCGTTTTTCTCTTGTGTCCCTCATCCCGGGAATGCTGTCAGAGGAGACAAGGGATTTGGATCCACAGGACTACCTGAAGTGTTCTTTGCAATAGATGTCACTAGAGGTAAACCGGAAAAAACAGTCACGCTGAGTTCCCATGATGGCCACCAAATAACTTTGAAAATGCTTTTGGATACCGGGGCTGATGTTACGATCATCTCTTCTTCCTGCTGGCCAGCAATTTGGCCTACGGTATCTCCACAGTTTGGTGTCGCAGGAATTGGAGGGACTCAGACTACAAGAGTCAGCAAAGATCCGATTGCTTTTACATTTCCTGATGGAGTGACTGTGTCAACTCGCCCCTATGTGATAACTACCCCTCCAGGTCTGGTAGGTCTCATCGGCCGAGACATCATGAGCCAAATGAAAGCTACACTCGTCACTCAGCCTTTTCCGTAGCGGCCACTGAGGAGCGGCCAATCCTCAAGATTAGATGGAAAACAGACACACCTGTCTGGATTGAACAGTGGCCGCTCACCGGTGAAAAGCTGCTCAAAGTTAATGAACTGGTAGAAGAACAACTCAGTGCAGGTCATATTGTTCCTTCCACGAGCGAGTGGAATACTCCAATATTTACAATACCAAAAAAGAGCGGGAAATGGAGATTATTGCATGATCTGAGAGCGGTTAATGCTGTCATGATGAACATGGGAGCCTTGCAACCAGGTCTTCCTTCTCCCACTATGATCCCAGAAGAGTGGGAAATTTTGGTTATTGATTTAAAGGACTGTTTTTTCACTATTCCTCTGCACAAAGACGATGCGGAGAGATTTGCCTTTTCGGTACCATCCATCAACAAGGCAGAACCTGCTAAGCGATACCACTGGATTGTTTTGCCCCAGGGTATGAAAAATTCACCCACAATGTGCCAGATTTATGTAGCGTGGGCCCTGGAACCAGTGAGAAAACGGTTTCCTCATCTGATCATTTACCACTATATGGATGATATCCTAATAGCTGGGAAAAGCTTAACCGATCTCCCGATCCTGTCTGAAGTTACAGCGACACTTGAGTCAAGAGGGCTGAAAATCGCTCCAGAGAAGGTGCAGAAACAGTCACCGTGGAAATACCTTGGCTGGATTATCACTGGAAGTCGAGTACGCCCGCAGAAGGTTGAAATTGTCACAGAGATCCGAACGCTGCACGACGTACAGAAATTAGTCGGAGATGTTCAGTGGGTCCGTACAAAATGTGGAATTACAAATGACGACCTGAAACCACTCGTCCAGCTTTTGGGGACTACTACTCAGGCTAATGATAAGCGAACGCTGGGACCCGAACACCGAAGGGCCCTTGAACGCATCAGCTATAAGATTGTTACCAGCCACGCTGATCGGATTAAACCTGAGTTGCCTGTAAACCTCATGCTTGTCAATTCAGATGCACCTCATATGCGGAACCCTCGTGAGCATCCCTGTGCCCTCATCATGCAGTGGGATGAAAAGCATCCATGACCACTGCGCATTCTTGAGTGGGTCTTTTTATCCGTCAACCCGCCGAAAACTGTCTCGACCAGAATGGAGTGTTTTGCTCAACTCATCATGAAAGGTCGAATGCGTGTCGTTGACCTTCTGGGTCGAGATCCAGTCACTATGTTTCTTCCAATGGTTCAGTCTTACCTGGAATGGGGCCTTCGACATTCTGATGATCTCCATACTGCATTGCTTGGATTTACAGGAACCATTTCTAACCAATACCCTCGTTCCAAGCTTCTAGCTCTGCTGAAAGGACAAGTAATGGAACAGCGTCCGTGGTTATCGGAGACTCCTGTGAATGGCATCACTGTTTTCACTGATGCTGGAAAGCGCTCCCGGAAAGCAGTGTGCACCTGGCTGTCACGACATGGGACATGGGAACGAAACATTCTCATGAGGGATACAGATGACTCATTGCAAACACTTGAGCTCAAAGCCGTTGCGTGGGCTTTCAGTAATTGGCATTCAGTTGCTCTTAATATCGTATCAGATTCTTTGTATGTAGTAGGTATGGAGAAGCGCATAGAACGTGCTATGATACGGGAAGTGAAAAATCAAGCTCTTAACATCCTCATCATTCACCTACTGAATCTGGTTAACCAACGCAGCGCCCCTTACTTTATCACTCACATTCGCAGTCATTCCATGCACGGAGGCCTAGCTATTGCCAACGAAGTAGCCGATAAGTTAGTGGCTCCTGCGTGGACAGGTCCATCAATTGACACCTTTGCTCAGGCACGCAATTCCCATGATTTTTTCCATCAGTCCGCAAAGATGCTGGTAAAACAGTTTAGAATCCCGTTGATAGATGCTCAGGGAATTGTCAAGTCTTGTCCATCATGTCAGGAGCATGGGTTTGGCCTAGGTGTTGGAGTTAATCCTAGAGGTTTAAAACCTTTGCAATTGTGGCAAATGGATGTCACTCACATCAGTGAATTCGGTCGCCTTAAATACGTTCACGTGTGCATTGATACCTTCTCTCAGGCAATCTGGGCTACAGGTCAGACAGGTGAAACCACCCGACATGTGGAAAGACACCTATACAGTTGTTTTGCAGTTCTTGGTGTCCCGGCAAAGCTCAAAACAGATAATGGGCCAGGATATAGATCCTTGCGCTTTGCTCGATTTTGTAATCTTTGGGGTATTACCCATGACACTGGCATTCCACATGTTCCTACTGGTCAAGCCATTATAGAGCGTGCACATCAAACGTTAAAAAGTTTGCTGTTAAAACAAAAGGGGGGAACTGCAGGTATGTCTCCACATGAGAAGTTGCATAAAGCCTTATATGTGCTTAATTATCTGAGATTGGCAAAGGACAGTCAGGAGCTGCCGATATTGGTACACAGCTTGGCACTTCGGCCAGGTTCTAGTTCAGTAAGCCAGAGGGATAATGGGATCCTAGTGAGATACAGAGACCCGAAAACGGGGGAATGGAAAGGGCCTGCCACAGTCAAATTAACAGGAAGAGGATATATGTGTTCGCTTACAGGAGACGGATTGCTTTGGATACCAGCAAGATGGATTAAACCATATCACTCTGATGCTGAACCTGGAAATGCTGTGCAGGTCAATTAGCAAGATATAGTCTGGCTAACTTTCTTTGTGCCTTTTTAGGACCAAACCACAGGCATCCTGACCCACTCCAACCTCTGCCACCAGCTTTAAGTAGACAGTTTAACCTTTTTCAGGATTTGCAGCTTATAGAAACTTTTGATCAACGTATTTTAGGTTATCTGGTATATAAGTTAGCAAGAAATTTAGCACGTAAAAACGTAGTTAATGGTAGTAGCATTGTAAAGCAAGCTGGGATATTAAGGGATGGTTAATAGAGTTTGTTAAGATGCGACTGATAGCTTTAGCGGTTATTATAGTCGTAAGTGTGTTATTACCATGTATTGTTAAGTGTTCGATAAAATCAGTAGGAAAAACAGTAAACCAGGTTTGGATTGCTCACAGGAAAGAGGAGGGATTTGTGGAGAAATACTATGTCCTATATGTAGACATATATATATATATATATATACACATATAGTACATAAGTAGACAGTGAGCAATCCAAACTCGTTAGATGAGAAATAAGCCTCTTTATTTAGAAAAGCAATAGGCCTCTGCATTTCTTTCCCAAGGCCGTTTGTAAAACATCTGTGAGAAAAGGGAGATTAACTCCCAGGTGTCTGGAAAGGAGTTTGGCAGAAGAAGTTATTATTGTAGCCTTCTGATATGGGAGTCAGAGCGCTAATTAGGATAGAGAAAACTGTGTGAAACTTTGTGTGGGAAAAGGCACTGTGAGAAAACTTATCTTATGACTTTATTTTTAGTACTGTCACTTAGGGTATAAGAATACCTGCGGTTTTCGGAATAAACGGCTTCACTTAGATCACATTGATCGTGTGTGTTGTCCATTATTTACCCGCAGATGTCTCTGTGATAAATGTGAAAAATCATTCTGTGAGTGAATGATAAATGTTGTCGTTCGCATACAGGATTTTAACATTTATAAGTGATGATGTACTATGTAGAAATAGTGCTATGGTAAAATGTAGTAGAAACGAGATTGAGGTAAATTGTAATTTCAAAATAGTTGTCGTATGTTAAGAAATGTATTAATAAACACATGGTAACAAATGTCTTTTGAGTTGAGAAACTACAGAGCCAGGAACCAAGATATTTTAGAAAAACAAGATAAACCACATGCATGCCAAGAAGTCTGTTATCCCATCAAAACTCACACCTCCCAAGGAAGCTGTCACTTCCAAATTAGGCTGGAGACTGGGGAGGCACCGGAGGGCGGTGCCTGTCTTCAATTCTGCACTTATCCAGAGGACTGGAGCGGCGCCGTGCTGGTGGAAGGGGCAGGGACGAGAGAAGGGGGAAAGGTGAGTGAAGTGTAAATTACTTTCTGGGCTTAATGAATATGTAACAGTTGAAGAGAGTACTTAAGTCCACAGTAAAATGAATGGAGCGTGCCTCTGGCAATATTGCCAAGGCCCCAGCGCTGTGATATGCCTATCTTCTACTAATAAATATTTAATATTATATTGCTGAAAATTTAGCTCCTGAATTCATTTCTTTCTCCTCCTCTTCCCATGTCGGCTCTCCTTCGCCACAGAACTCTGCCGGCTGCAGCTTTGCAGACGTCAGGTCGAGCTCTGGATGTTGCTGCACAATTTGCTCGAGGTCCGCGGGGGCTGCATCCGATCCATTGTTCTTGTCTGCCCCCTGGGCACGGAGCCCATGGATCCGCTGGCCCCTGGGCAGGGCCTGGCACAGGAGGTGGAACCTGGGTCCTGCTGCAGCAGCGCTGGGGCAGCTCCAGGACTCGCTGTGGCCGCTGTGCCAGCCGCAGCACAACCCGTTCCCAGGGAGGAGCCGAGGGCTCCGTGGGGCTCTGCAGGATCTCAGCCCTGGGGCTTGTCTGCATCAGCCCGGGCAGCCGGGCTGCACTTGGCTTCCTTTGTGTCTCTGCTCGCCCTGGGACAGCAGCTGCCCAGCGCCGAGGGGACAGCAACGGGACCGGGGCAGCTTGGGGCGAGCTTCAGTGTCTGTGCCCGGCAGAAATCCCAAGTCTCGGTGCTGCCGCTCCTGGGATCCCCCAGCCCTCTCTGCGTTCCCCCCTCCCGGCTCTCCAGGCTCCCCAGAGGAGCCCCAAGGGCTGCAAGTGCCCACCCAGGGTCCCCAGCAAGGCCCAGTTTGGATCTGGAGCCCCCAGTGTTCCCAGTTTCCCTCTCCTTTTCCCTGGGCTGGGTTCCCCCGCCCCCAGCGGGTGGGAGCAGCCGAGAGCCCCGCGCTGCCCGTCCCGACCTGTCCCGGCTCCATCCCCGCTGCTTCCGCGGGCTGCGAGGAAGGGGGGGGGAGGAGGAGGAGGAGGAGGAGGAGGAGGAGGAGGAGGAGGAGGAGGAGGAGGAGGAGGAGGAGGAGAAGGAAGGAGGGAGGGAGGGAGGGAGGGAGGGAGGGAGGAGGGTAGGGGGGATTGGGAAGGGGCCGGAAGAGGAAGAGGGGGAGGAGGGAGGAAGAGGATGAGCGGCAGGGGGAAGCTGGAAGAAAGGAGGAGAGAGGGAACCACGTGGATTCAGCGCTCCCTGGACTCGCAGTCCCCCGGGATCATCGCCCCCCATCCCGCAGGTGCCCGGGTAGGGGGAGCTCGCCCCAAATGTCCCGGGGGGTCCCTGGGTTTGGGGTTCTTTGGGAGCGATGTTTGGAGCTTGCGGGACTGTAAAGCCAAGCCGCAGATGCCCCTCGGGGGATCATCGGGGGTCCCCGGGAGGTGTTTTTGGGGGGGTCCTGGTGGCGGTGCCGGCAGAGCCCTGGCGGGGGCAGGGGGATGCGGGTCTCCCCGCAGTGGGGGTTGGGCTTCCCAGGCCGGGCCCTCCGAGCTGTGCCGGGGCCACGTGGGGACCGCGCGGGGCCGGCGGGGGCGGGGGGACACCGGTTTTGAGGAGCCCCCGAGGCCGCGGCTTCCCTAAGCGGGACCCCAGAGAGAGGAGAGCCCCAGAAGCCCAAAGCGGGGACCCCGAGAGGGGAGACCCCTGGGATTGCTGGGACCCCGGCGGGGGGGTCTGGGGGCTGGAGGGGCGGCATGGCCGGGAAAGGGGCTCGGGGGTCCCGGGGCCGGGAATGGCTGCTCCCAGTAGGAGCCCAGTTCCCCCCCCATCCGAGTGGTTCCAGTTTCCTCATCACTCCCAGTATGAGCCCAGTCAGTCCCAGTATGATGCTGGTCACTTCCTCTCACTCCCTGCAGGATCCCTGTTGCTCCCAGTATGAACCCAATCACTCCCAGTTATTCCCCATTATGATGCTGTTTGCCCCCAGCATGGTCCCAGTTGCTCCCAGTTCCTCCCACTTTCATCCAGTGTGTTACCAGTTCTCCCAGTTTCCCCTAGCGTAGTCCCAGTCACGCCCAGTATGATGCCAGTCTCTCCCAGTAGGGCCCCCGTCACTCACACTTGCCCTCAGTTTCCCCCAGCGTGGTCCCAGTTCCCCACAGCACATTCCCAGTCACTCCCAGTCTTGTCCCAGTCCCCGCCTGCGTGGTCTCAGACACTCCCAGTATATCCCAGTTGGCCTGAACATTCTCGCAGTCATTCCCAGGCACTCCCAGTTACCTCAGTGTGGTTCAGTTGCCCCCAGTTTTATCCCAGTCACTGCCAGTACATCCCACTTGTCACCAGCATGCATCCTATCATTCCCAGTTGCTCCCAGTGCATCCCCAGTAGGCTCTCAGCATGGGCCTGGTAGCTCCCAGTAACTCCCAGTCGGGATCCGTTGACAGCCACTCTAATCCCAGTATGATCCCAGTCACTCCCAGTATGATGCCAGTGGCCCCCAAGTTGATCCCAGTTGCTCCCTGTCAATGCCAGCATGAGCCCAGTAGCCTCCAGTATGGTCCCTGTGACTCCCAGTCTCTCCCAGTCTCTCCCAGTATATCCCAGTCACCCCCAGCATGCTCCCAGTCACTCCTACTTCTTCCCAGTTGCTTTCAGCAGGATTCCACATGCTGAAAACAACTGGGAAGCACACAGCTGCTCCCAGTCAATCCCAGTATGATTCCAGTCACCCTCAGTGTGATCCCAGTGTCACCCAGTTGCCCCTAGAATAGTCCCAGTCCTTCTCAGCATGGTCCCAGTCATGCCCGATTTTCCCCAGCGTAGATTCAGTTTCCCCAAGCGTGGTCCCAGCTGTTCCCAGTGTGGTTCCAATCATGCTCTGTATGGCTGCAGACACTCGCAGTATATCCCAGTTGCCCCAGTAAGGTTTTAGCTAACTCAGAATGTTCCCAGTCTTTCCCCGTTAGTCCCAGTTGCCTCCAGCATGATCCCAGTTTCTGGCAGTTCCCCAACCTGTGGTTCCAGTTGCTCCCAGTATGATCCCAGTTGCCCCAGTTGTGGTCTCAGTCCCATCAGCATAGTTCCAGTACCTTCCAGTTGCTCCCAATGTGTCCACATTTTCCTCCCAGCATGGGCCCAGTAACCCCCAGTCAGGTTCACACCCACTGTAATCCCAGTGGCTCGCAGGATGATCCCAGTAGGACCTGTAGTTGCTGCCAGTATGGTTCCAGTCCCTTCCAGTATGATCCCTGTTGCACCCAGTCACCCCCACTATGACCCCAGATACTCCCAGGACTATTCCAGTCATGCCCAGAGTGACTCCCTGTTCCTCCCAGTGTGGTCTCTGCTGCTCCCATTCACCTCCAACATGGTTCCAGTCCCAGCAAGCACCTTTCCAGTCACTCCCAGTCTGATTCCAGTATGATCCCAGTCATTCTCAGATACTGCCAGTACTATTCCAGTCACTCCCAGTATGATGCCAGGCAGTTCCATTAGGATCCCAGTATGACCCTGGCATGGGCACAGCTGCTCCCATTATCATCCAGCATGGTTCCAGTTGCTCCCATTTACCCCCACTGCGGTTTCAGTCTCTCCCAGTATATCCCAGTTGCCCCCAGCATGTTCCCAGTCACTCCCAGTTGTCCTGAGTTGCTTCCAGCATGATCACAGTTGCTCACAGCCACTCCCAGTCACCCTCAGTGCAGTCCCAGTTGCTCCAGGTGTGACCCAGTAGGATCCCAGTTGTCCACAGCGTGGTTCCAGTTGCTCCCTGTTCCTTCCAGTGTGATTCCAGTTGCACCCAGTTGCCCCTGGTATAGTGCCAGTAACTCCCCATATGATCCCAGTCCCTCCCAGTTGTGTCCCAGTCATGGCCAGTTGTCCCCAGTGTAGACCCAGTCACTGCCACTCACTCCCAGTTGCCCCCAGCATGGTCCCATTTCTCCCCAGCATGGTCCCAATTGTTCCCAGTGTGGTTCCAGTCAATCCCAGTATGGTCACTGACACTCCCAGTATATCCCAGTGTCCCTCAGCATGCTTGTAGTCATTCCCAGTCACTCCCAGTTACCCCAGTAAAGTTCCAGTTCCCCCAGTACAAACCAGTCACTGCCAGTGGTGCCACTCCTGGGATCCCCCAGCCCTCTCTGCATTCTCCCCTTCCGGCTCTCCAGGTTCCCCAGAGAAGCCCCAAGGGCTGCAAGTGCCCACCCAGGGTCCCCAGCAAGGCCCAGTTTGGATCTGCAGCCCCCAGTGTTCCCAGTTTCCCTCTCCTTTTCCCTGGGCTGGGTTCCCCCGCCCCCAGCGGGTGGGAGCAGCCGAGAGCCCTGCGCTGCCCATCCGGACCTGTCCCGGCTGCATCCCCGCTGCTCCCGCGGTCTGCGAGGCCTTCGGGAACAGGAAACTCAGGGTGTGGCTGGTGCTGGGGGGAGGAGGAGGAGGGATGGGAGAGGAGGGATGAAGAAGGAGCAGGAGAAGGGATGGGAGTAGGGGAAGGAGGTGGGGTTAGGGAGGAGAAGGAGGAGGAGGGATGGAAGAGGAGGAGCGGGAGGAAGAGGAAGCAGAGGGACAAAGGAGGATGAAGAAAAGAAAAAGGAAGAACGAGGTCAAGCACTGCCTGAATTCGCAGCCCCCCACCCGTGGGATCATCGCCCCCCATCCTGCAGGTGCCCAGGGAGGGGGAGCTTGGCCCAGATATCCTGGGGGGTCCCTGGGCTGGGTTTTTTGGGGGAGTGTTTGGAGAATGAAGGACTCCAAAGCTGAGCAGAAAATTCCCCTTGAGGGGACATTGGGGGTCCCCAGGAGGTGTTTTTTGTTGGGTCTGCCCGGGTCAGGCACCACCAACTCCAGCCCGGAGCCAGGGGGCTGCGGGACTCCCTGGGAGAGCGGTAGGGGAGAACCTCGGGACTCCCAGAGTGGGGAGAGCAGAGAGGGGCAATACCGGGACCAGGGGAGCCATGGCAGTCTGGAGGAGCGAACCCCTGTGACCCCCAGGAACCCAAAGTGGGGAGCCCAGAGAGGGGGGAGCACCGCCATTCGTGGGACCCTCAACAGCCTGGAGAGAGTGAGGGGGGAACTCCTTGGACCCCCTGCACCCCAAAGCAGAGAATAAGGGGAGAAGGGACCCCTTGGACCCCCAAAACCCCCAGCATCCCTAAGTGGGGAGACAGAAGAGGGGGAACTTTTCAGATTCCTGGGACTTGCAGCAGCCTTGGGAGGGCAGGGACCAAGTAGGCGGGGGACCCCCAATACAAGCGTGACCCCAGCAGCCGGGACAGGGGGGGACCCCCAAACACCAAAAGGAAGGAACCAGAGAGGAGGAACTTCTGAGAGGCTTTTTCAGGGCTGAATCTTGGTTTTTGGGAGGTTTTTATGGACACACAATGCCCAGGGAGTTCTAGAGATGGACTTGGGCAGGGGGACCTTTGAAGCCAAAGTGCTCATGCCTTGTTTTCCCCCCAAACCAGGATTTCCCATTCCCAACCCTTGGCCAAATGGAGGAAGAGGCTGCGAGGAAGAGGAAGATGCCCTGGGATAGCCAGGCAGGTGAGGAGGAAGTCAGTACCCCTTTCCCCCTCTCTCCTGCTCCATCTCCCAGCCCAGCATCCCCCCCGGCTGCAGGACAACCCCGCTGCCAACGCCGTCCTGCCGGGGACAGACTGGGGGGGATCTCCTTGCCCTTCCCTGTGGCACGGAGGCAAATCCCATCCTCTCCTTGTCCTTCCTCCCCCAGACAAGGAGCTGATGATGGAGCCCAGGAAGGACAAATCCCCACAGCAGAACCTGGTGGAAGAGGTGGTTTTGAGCGGCTCCACGGTGCAGGAATCCAACGGGGAGGAAAAGCCCCGGAGATCCCACAGGAGGAGGAGCTGCAAACCCAGCCCAGGCTGCTCTGAGGAGGAAAGACCCACCCTGTGCTGAGAAGGCAGCAAGAGATCCAGCCAGAGCTTGGACCTGGTGGTTCATGAGCAGCTTCACAATGGGGAGAAGCCCCACAAGTGTGGGGAGTGTGGGAAGGGCTTCAGCCGCAGCTCCCACCTGATCCGCCACCAGAGGATCCACACAGGGAAGAGGCCCTACGAGTGTGGGCAGTGTGGGAAGAGCTTCAGACCAGCTCCAGCCTGATCATCCACCAGATGATCCACACTGGGGAGAGGCTGTATGAGTGTGGGGAATGTGGGAAGAGGTTTCAGACCAGCTCCCTTCTCCTCCTGCACCAGCGGATTCACACAGAGGAGAGGCCCTTCCGCTGCCCCGACTGCAGGAAGGGATTCAGGTGCAACTCTGACCTCATCAAGCACCGGCACATCCACACTGGGGAGAGGCCCTACGAGTGTGGGCAATGTGGGAAGAGCTTCAGAGACAGCTCCAGCCTGATCATCCACCAGATGATCCACACTGGGGAGAGGCCGTATGAGTGTGGGGAATGTGGGAAGAGGTTTCAGACCAGCTCCCATCTCCTCAAGCACCAGCGGATTCACACAGAGGAGAGGCCCTTCCGCTGCCCCGACTGCAGGAAGGGCTTCAGGCGCAACTCCCACCTCGTCACCCACCGGCGCATCCACACTGGGGAGAGGCCCTACAAGTGTGGGGAATGTGGGAAGAGCTTCACAGACAGGTCCAGCTTGATCCGCCACCAGAGGATCCACACTGGGGAGAGGCCCTATGAGTGTCTCCAATGTGGGGAATGCGGGCAGAGCTTCAGCCGGAGATCCGGCCTGATCCGCCACCAGATGATCCACACTGGGGAGAGGCCCTATGAGTGTCCCGAGTGTGAGAAGAGGTTTCAGACCAGCCACAATCTCCTCTTTCACCAGCGGATTCACACAGAGGAGAGGCCCTTCCCCTGCCCCGACTGCAGGAAGGGCTTCAAGCAAAACTCCAACCTCGTCAGGCACCGGCGCATCCACACCAGCGAGAGGCCCTACCAGTGTGGGGAATGTGGGGAGAGCTTCAGCCACAGCTCCAACCTGATCCGCCACCAGAGCATCCACACTGGGGAGAGGCCCTACAAGTGTCCCCAGTGTGGGAAGAGCTTCTCCAGCAGCTCTCACTTGACCAGACACCAACGGAGGCACCAGTAAGGGATGCCCTGTGAATGCCCTGACTGCAGGAAGAGCTTTGCCCTCTGCTCCAACTTCATCCCCCATCAGAGGAACCACGTTTGGCAGAGCCCTGCTGACCCACATTCCCCATGATCCAGGTTGGGAACACCCCTGGGTGGTGCTCTCCACATCCTCCTGGATCCCCGTAGGCACCTGGGTGAAGGCAGGGGCAGGAACATCCATCGGGACTCAAATCAACATTGGACATTCATTGGGAAAAGTTTTTACCTTTACACAATAAAGAATCTATCTGTTCTGTCCACTTGTTTCTTCTGGTGGCATCCAGCAATCCTGAATGATCTTGGAGGTCTTTTTCAACCTAAATAGTTTCCTCCTTCATGCTGTCAAAAAAACCAAAATTGGGATAAAGAAACTAAACAAAGGTATCTAAACCTGCACAATTTTACTGGGATTTGGGGGTGAATTTAAGGTTAGTTCTGGGAAATACTCAGGTAGATTTGGTTATTCTGTGGTCTCCTGGGCCAGGCACACGGGGCCAGGATCTCGTAGTTTTGCTGGCAGAACGTGTCCACCTGAGCCCGCCTGTTCTCCAGGAATTCCGATTGTCTGTCCCAGTCCCTGGCCTGGGTCTGCCCATCTGGGGTGTCCCCCCCGAAGTGCCCAAATCTCTGCTGAAGTGCCTGAGCTGCTCCTGGCTGTGGATGTTGCTGTCCACCAACCTGTCCTGCTCAGCGCCACGTGGGGTGGGAGAGGATAGGGGGGTTCTGGGGGCACTGGGAGGGGCTTTTGTGGCTCTTGGGGGCATTTGTGATGATGGGAGGGGGTTTGGGGGCTTTTAGGGCAGTCTGTGAGGGAGTTTTGGGGTGCTGGCAGGGCTGTGTGGCTCAGAGAGAATTTGGGTGGGTCTTGGGGGAGATGGGAAGGGGTTTTGGTGGCTCGTGGGGCCATTTCTATTGCAGGGAGTGGTTGGGGGAGTCCTGGCCAGGAGGTGTTGGGAGGCTTGAGGGGTCTGGGAGTGGCTGTGGGGCTGGGAGGGGGTTTTAGAGCAGCTGTGACCCCCCAGACCCCCAAAGCTGCCACCAGACCCCACCCCCAAGATGCTGCCGGGGCTTGGGGGCTCCATGTTGGGGTTCATCCTCCTGGCGCTGCGGGAGAAGGTGGGGGGGGGTCCCCAGGGGCTGTGTGTGTCCCCCCTAGAGTGTGTGTGACCCCCCCATGCTGGTGTCACCCCCTTTTCCCTGCCCACAGGGCTCCTGCCCCAGCCCCTGCTGCCCCCAGGAGGGAATCTGGGGAGGGGGCAGAGGGGGTGCGCAGCCCCCGCCGGGGGATGACCCCGGCCCAGTGCCCTTGGTTCAGCACTGAGCTGGGCTTGGGGCCGCAGCAGGAAGAGGCCGATGGGAAGCAGATCCTGCAGGGGCCACAGGGCTTGGGCTCAGGGCAAGGTCCTGCCCTGCACACCTGGCTCAGGTGTGAGCCTGCCCCGGGAAGGGAGCGGGACATTCCCATGCCCACGGATCAGGGCTGGGAGCAGCACTGGGAGTAGGGACATGGAAATACTGTGAGTCACTGGGACCGCACTGATGGCTGCTGGGAACAACTGGGAATGATGGGTGTGTTCTGGAGGCAACTGGGATATACTGGGAATAAATGAGATCATCCTGGGGTTACCTGGAACCATTCTGGGGCAACTAGGAGCAGCTGGAAGTGACTGTGTCTCCACTGCTCACAAATGAGGTCATACTGGCAGTGACTGGGTCTGTACTAGGGGTAACTGGGAGCAACTGCAACCATGGTGGAGGCAACTGGGACCACACTGTGGGGGGACTGGGATGATACTGGGTGTGACTGGGAGCATGCTGGGGGCAGTTTGGGTGGTGTGGACAAAACTTGGAGGTACCGGGGGCAACTGGAACCCCAATGAAGGTGACTGGGCATGACTGTGGGCAACTGGAACCATGCTGGAAGCAGGGGATGCCCATGGAGAAGAGGAAGCCCAAGGCCCAGCGCCCCAAAGGCGGCACCAGCTGAGGGCCGGGCCAGGAGGGAGAGGCCGCTGCTGGGATGGCGCTGGGGCTCCCCAGCACTGGGCCAAGGCAGCGCCTCCATCCCACGCCGCCTCCTCCTCCTGGTGCTGCTGCTGCTCCTGGTGCAGGCACAGCTGCAGCAGCGGCAGCCTCAGGGCAGCCAGGGCCGGGCCTCGTCCCTCCATGGGCACAGGGCCAGGCCGGCATGGCCCCGCAACCCCCGCAGCTCCAGCAGCAGCGCAGCCATGGCGGCCTGGCCCGGGGGCCCTGGCAGGGACGAGGTCACAGTGGGGCAGCTGCTGTCCTGGCCGGCCCTTGCAGCTGGGCAGCTCGGCCAGCGCCACAGCCCCAGCCAGCCCTGCCCGGCACTTGGCAGCACCAGGGGCACTGCCTGGCCCTGTACCCGCCCCACAGCAGGAGGCCAAGGTGGCCTCTGTGCCCAGCAGCAGCCACACACAGAGCCTGCGGCCAGAGGCACATTCAGCTGCTCCTCAGCGTGCCCAGCGGGGCACACAGACGCAGCCCTGGCACAAGAGGAGGCACATTCAGCTGCTCCTGAGGCAGCACAGCGCGCCTGCCCCTGGGCTCCTCCAGGCCTGCACAGCTCCCTCTCTTTCGGCACAAAATCCCCTTGGGCAGCTTCCCTGGAGCCCTCTGGGACTGCTGGACAGTTTTGTCATCCTAAAATTGGAGGCCAAGGCTCAGGCAGATTCCTTGGAACAATGTCAGGTAGATCACAGAAGATCCAATATCCACCAAAAGAGAAAAATCACCTCAGGTACCTGCCTTGGAGCAGTCTGGGGCTGCTACCTGGGATCACAAGTGCCTAAATATGAGAGGAAAAGACTGTGTCAGGTGCCAGAAGGAGTCTCCAGGCAACCCTGGATAGAGAAATGCTTCCAAATGAGCAAAAACATCTTGGGATCCATCCCTGGAGGAATCTGGGGCTGCCTCCTGGGATCTCAGCTTCCATGAGGAAGTGTGAAGACTCTGGGACATACCTGGGAGGAGTCTCGGGTGGATTCCAGAGCAAAAATGTGTCTCCAAAGAAGAAAAAAGATATTGGAAACCTTCCTTGGAAGATTGTGGGCCTGTGGTTATCAACTCAGGTTCCAGAATGAGAGGTCAAAAGACTCCAGGAGAATCTTGGGAGGAAGCCTAGCTGACTCCAAAAAGCCACAGTTCCTTGCAAGAGGTTAAAAATCATCTGAGGCAGTTCCCCTGGAGGAAACAGGGGCTGCTCCCTGGGATCTCAGCTCCCTTGAGGAGATGTGAAAAGGCTCCAGGAGATGCCTGGAGGAGTCTCGGGTGCAGCCAGGAGCTGTCGTGGTTTTAAGCCCAGCTATAGATTCAAACACGGTGCAGCCGCTCACTCAACCCCCCCTCTCTTCCCCCACCCCCCACCCAGGCAGGATGGAGAGGAGAACCAAAGTGAAACTTTTGTTGAGATAACAACAGTTTAAGAATTGAAGATAAAGTAAAATACAGTAGAAATATAAAGATAATGCTAATAACAACCCCAATAACGATAATAATAAAAAGGGGAAAGCCCCAAGTGATGCCCAATGCAATTGCTCAGCACCCTGTGACCGATGGCAGCCCCCCCTTCCCCAGCCCGGATCGGCCCTTCTGGGTAACTCCCCCCAGCTTGGAGCTGGGAGGGACATTCTGTGCTGTGGAAAATCTCTTTGGCCACTTGGGTCCCCTGGCCCAGCAGTGCTCCTTCCCAGTTTCCTTTGGGAGCCTCCCAGTGGCAGAGCAGGAGACAAGGAAAAAAATCCTTGAGTCAGGAGAAACCTGACTTAGCAAAACCCAAACCATTGCTGTGTTGCCAACACCATTCTCATTCCAAATCTGTACCGCAGCTCTGGAACAGTTCCTGAGGAGAAATTAACTCCATCCCAGCTGAAACCAGGCCAGGCTGGAAAATCCCTGCAAGACCATCGAGTCCAACCTGTGCCTGATCCCACCTTGTCAGACCTGGAGTGCCACGTCCAGGTGTTCCCTGGACCCCTCCAGGGCTGAGGACCAAACCCCATTCCCTGCTCCATCCTAATGTTTAACAAGCCATTTCTATGGAAAAATTCCTCCTGATGTCCCACCTGACCCACCCCCAGCACCCTCAGGAGTTCTCCAGCCCCTCCTCCAGCTCCATTCCCAGCTCTGGACATGCTCCAGCCCCTCCATGTCCTTGTGCATGGGCCCAGCACTGGCCCCAGGATTCCAGGTGGGGCCTCACCTGTGCCAGGTACAGGGAGACAATCCCTGGCCTGATGCTGCTGGACACACGATTCCTGATCCAAGCCAGGTGCCACTGACCAGCTGGACACACCTGGACACATGGAGACACACATGGACACACCCGGGCACACCTGGGCTGGCATCCAGCCCCTGTCCCCAGCACCTCCAGGTCCTTTCCCAACTTCCCAGCTGCTCTTCCCGCAGCCTGGAATGTTCCATGGGGTTGTTGTGACCCTGACACTTGGCCCTGTTGACCCTGACACCCTCCTGGGACCATCCCACGCCATGAGTCCCATGGATCCCATGGCTCCAGCCTGTCCCTATCCCTCTGCAGAGCTTCCTGCCCTCCAGCACATCCCCATCCCACCCAACTTGGGCTCATCCCTCAATTTACTGAGGGGCCCTCAATCCCCTAGTCCGGTCATCAAGAGAGGCATTAAATAGGATCATCCCAGGGGATTCCAGACATCCCATGGAGCCAAATCTCAGGCTCGTGGCTGTTCCATCTCTGGGTGTCCTGGAGACTGCGCATGTCCCAGTGGATCTGATTTTCTCCCTGATCCCAAACTTTCCTGTTCTGGATTCTATTCCCTGTTAAATGGGCACCTCTGCTGATTCCCATGGCTGTGTGGGGTGTGGTGATCCCGGCTGGATTCCCAGTACCCCCCAAATCTGTTCCATGCCTCCCCTCCACACCTGGATGGGGATAAAATACAAGGAGAGGCTCCTAAGTTGGGCGAAGGGCAGGGAGAGATCCCTCATGGGTTCTGGGCAAAAGGGACTCGACTGGGGGATCCTAATTGGATTTATCCACAGTCAGAATCAGATCAGGAAAATGAGAACAAAAATAAATCATAAAGCACCTTTTCCCAACTACTCCCTCCTCCTCGCCCTCCTTCCTGAGTCCCACTTTATTCCCAATCCTCTCCCTCTCCCTTCCCAGCAGCGCAGGGAGACAGGAATGGGGGTCAGGGTCCTCCTCAGGAAGAGGAGTCAGATCCTTCCCTCCTCCAGGGTGGGTCCCAGGCACGGGGTCAGTCCTTCAGGAATTGCTCCAGGGTGGGACCCCATGTGATCATAAATGCTCCCAGGAACCTGCTCCAGGTGGGCTCCTCTCTCAGGGTTCCACAGGTCCTGCCAGGAGCCTGCTCCAGCACAGGCTTCCCACGGGGTCACGGCTTCCTTTGGGAACCCATCTGCTCCAGTGTGGGATCGTGCAGGGCTTGCAGGTGGATCTCTGCCCCATCACAGGCCCCACCCAGGGGAACCCCTTGGACATTGCCAGGGCAGGTGGAACCCAGTGTCCACTGGGACACAGTGCAGCCCAAAGAATCCAAAAGACCCTGGGGAGCCAATGGAACCTCATGGAACCAAGGCTCCATTGTGACACATCGGGGCCTTGTGGAACCCAGGAGACCCTTGTGACACAAAGGAAACTCGTGGAACTAGAAGTTCATTGCATTGTTCCACTGCAGGTCCACATGGAACCCAATAGTCCACAGTGAGGTATTGAAAGGCAATGGAACAGAGGCTGCAATGGGAAACAGCGGAGCCTCATGGGATAAAGAGAGCGTAGGGAGCTTACGGAACTTAATGGAACCCAGGCTCTAAAGTGACACAGTGGGGGTTCATGGAACCAAAGGGACTGTAATGACGTATTGAAATCTCATGGAACCGCAGCTCAAATACCTCATAGCAAGGACTCATGGAACACAGGTGACCATGGTGATGCTACGGAACCTCATGGAACCAAAGGACCAGTGTGACACAGTGGGACCTAATTGACCATTGGGACACAATGGATCTTCATGGAACCCAGGGTTGAATGTGAAACACCTGTGCATTATGTAACCCAAGAGACCAGAGTGAGGTTATGGATCATCATGGAGCTATGGCTCTGGAATGACACAGCATGGCGTCATGGAACCCCAGAGACCTTGGTGAGGTCATGGAACCTCACTGAACTGCAGCTCCAGTGTGTCACACAGGGGCCTCCTGGAACCCAGGAGACCCTGGTGAGGTGATGGTGATGCCTTAGGTTTTAGAGACATCCAAGCAATGGGTTCAGGCCTTGCCTGTAGCTTTCCTGAGGATCCGTATACAACCGAGGCGCAGGGATAACATCAGTCCTTATGAAATACTGTATGGCAGGCCATAGCAAATTCCACATGTTCCAGGTGAGATTCACATGAGGGGGAAACTTGATGTACAGAGATATCTAATGGCTTTGGGTTCCACTGTGCAGAAGCTCCAGAATTACATCGTGTTATCCACACCCATAGCACTGGACACCCCTGCACATCCCTTCCAGCCTGGAGACTGGCTCTGTGTTAAGTGCTGGGACAGTGACCCTCTACAGGCCAAGGGGAGAGGACCATTCCAGATTTTGCTGACCGCCCTCACCGCAGTCAAAGTGGCTGGCAAAGGACCCTGGATTCACTACTCCAGAGTTAAGAAGGCTTCTGCTCCTGAAACAACTGAGAAAACAGAGTCTGATACAAATGAAGATGATGTTGTGTAAATGATTCTTTTCCTGTGCTTATTATCTACACAGTTGGTAGCCCTGACTCAGGTTTGGAACCAACATTTGCATATGATTCTCATCCAAAGTGTATCGAAAGACATTCATTTGGATAAAGAACCAACAACTGACATGGAAATCAAAGTTGAAAGATCAGCAAAATTTGTTTTCAATTTGAGAACTTACTCAGATTTTACATTACTCGGTAGCACTCAAAGGTAATACACTGAGCTCTGATTATATCCTCCACATCCTGATTTCATGGTTACCAAGCTGGCCCTGGATTAAAGAATTGTTCATGATAATTGTAATTAAATTTCTTGTTTATATAAACTATTGTTAGATGTATACTGCTGTTAGACACATATTATTAGTAGACATTTAAAATATTTAGAATAGAGTCTCAACAAGGTAGAGGCCTTGTCAAGCCCCTAAAGAGGGGCAATGATGTCATAGGTTTTAACTTTCATATTTTTCAAATCCTGTACTGCCTGGTGTGTAACTGAAGTTTCTTGTAGCCTGTTAACTTCTGCTCTCTCATGCTGGGCAGACATAACAAAGCCTCTCCAGGCCTGCTCTCCAAGGGCACGCAGAATATCCTAGGCCCAAAAAGTAAAAACCAAGAGCCTCTAAAGGCGGGGCAAGCTTGGGGAAATTACATCCTTAACTGAAGCTTTAATTGGAGAATTAAGCCTGATATGCAAATGAACCAAACTTCGAAAAGTGTGAAGAAATTGTGACTCGCAGTCCATCTTGGGGCCCATTTTGGCAGTCTCTGGACTCTCCAGGGTACATTAGAAGGCCCTTCAAATAAATATCTGCCTTTATTCCATTATTCTTGTCTAATCTCTTTTTTTTAGGGGGCCACTTCAGGCATCAATGATTGCACAAAAATCTCTCAGAGACTCAGTGTGGAAAGGAAAATCCAAAGTACCTTCAAAACCTTGAGTATCTCAGAGCATTAATGAGCCTCACTGAATGTCAATGCAAAGCTCTCAAGGGACTCATTAAAGGAGATAATTGGAGGCCATGATTGCACAAACTTCTCAGAGAGTCAGTGTGGAAAGTACCTTAAAAAAACTGCAGTACCCTGAAGCATTAATGAGCCCCAGAGAGTGTTGTTACTGACAAAGAATCTCCAGGGACTCATTAGGGTAGATAATTGGAGGCCAGGATTGCTGGAAGACCTCAGAGAGTCCCAGGCAAAAGCCAAAGCCAAAGTGCTTGGAAAAAGCTGCAGTCCCTGGGAGCATTGAGGAGCCCCCCAGGGCCATTCCTGAGCAAGGCTCCCCAGGGACTCCTTGCAGCAGATCCCTGAGGCCACTGGGATGTGGGGGGGATGCTGAGGGCAGCACAAGGGGGTGACAGTGCCCAGCCTTGCTGGGGCTGTGCCAGGAGGCTGGGGCCTCAGGACAAGGTGTCTCCTCACAGCCCTTGCTGGCACAGACGCTGCTGTGCCCCAAGGCACCAAGATTTGGCTTCTCTTTGTCCCCACCTGGCATCCCTGCCTCCAGTTCTCTGCTCTGACTGGAGCCTGGGGACACTTTCTCAGTCCTGTCCCTCACTGGGACCCATTAAAACTTCAGGAAACTTTGCAGTTCCATTCTGACTTGAATCCTTGAGAGGTTTCTGCAAGTCCCTGTCGGGGACTGCTGTTCAGGGCCTCAGCAGCAAGGCCCAAGAGGGTCATTCAAGTCCTTGTGCTGTGTCTGTGCTGTTGAGCTGGGCCGGGCTCCTGGCACAGAGGCAGCTGTTGGCAAGCGGCAGCGCTGCAGAGAGACAGCTCTGGCCAGGAGCAGCTCCTGTGCACAGCCCAGCAGGGCTGGGGCACTGCCTGCAGCCAGCCCGGGCACAGCACAGAGGCACCCAGGCCTTCAGCTCAGCTTGGGCTGGGAGCACAGAGCAGAGCTCACTCAGGGCTCAGCACAGCAGAAATCCTCACAGCGTTGCAAACAGTCATTGCCTGGCTGTAGGAAGAGAAGCTGCAGCTCCTGGAGGCATCTCCTGAAGCTGGCCCATGGCACAGCTTTCAGGAGCTTTCCGGAGGACTCTCAGGGTTGCTGCAGTGTGGGGGATGTGGCCCTAGAGCAGGGCTGGGTTTCCCTGCTGCAGCAGCCCAGGCCCAGCACAAGGCAGCTCCCTGTTGCCAGGCTCTGCTGCAGGGCTGAGCAGCCGGGGCTGCAGCCAGGGGTGCCCAGGGCTGTCCTGGTGGGAGGGAGGATAAATATTTAAGGTATTATGGATTTGTCAAGTCCCCGGTTAATCTGAACGGTTACTTTTAGTATCAGCAGGTTCGCAGGAGATCCCTCATGTGCTTTCAGCCACTCCTGTGCCCATGGACAGCACCAGCATCCGCTTGGCTGCACCCATCCGGCTCAGTCTGAGCTGTCCTTTCTCCAAGCTGCAAACAGAACCTGCCCCCAGCCAGTGCCCTGCACACAGGCAGCTTTCTCTAGGGCCAAGGAGAGTGCACAGAGATTTGGTGTCTGTGAGTGCTGGCAGGGAGAGATCAGGCACAGGGAAACAACTCCAGGAGGAAAATCTCCAGGAAGCAGAGATGAGGTCAGGGAATGAGAGAAAACAAACCCAGAAATGTGACAGGGGGAGTTTAGAGATCTCCAGAGGATCCCCTCCAGTGCAACCCCTCCCTCTGAACAAGCCCCCTCCCTGCTGTCCCCCCCAGCCAAGCCTCTGCCCTCAGGGCTGGGGCTCCAAGGCGTGAAGCCCCTCCTGGGCATGCAGAGCTGCAGCAGAGCCGTGGGACAGCTCTGCAGTCCCGGGCCCAGTTTCCTCTGCAGAGCACAGGGCTGGGAGCAGCTGCCCGGCACTGGGGGGCTCTGGCAGGGGGCATGGCTGGCTCAGGGTGACGCTGTCCCCAGTGCCCAGCTGTGGGCAGTGCTGGCAGTGCAGCCAGGCCAGGAGCTCCATCTCCCTTCATCCAGTGCCATCCCTGGCACTCTTGGCTCTCTCCCCGAGGTTTCCTTCCAAGCTGGGAGCTTCCTCCAGGAACCAAACCTGTCCTGTAGCATTTTTGTGTTATCTGAAAGCCCCAGGGAGAAGAGCAGAGATGCTACAAGTGTGAAAATGCTGTTGGGGTGGTGAAATGAGCCAGGGGTGTCCTCGGCTACAAATGTGGTGCTGAGACCTTGAGAGCGGGACAGACATTTGGTGATCTGTGGTGGATCCATCCGCTCCCAACAGCACCTGGTGATCTTAATGGGAAACATGGAAGTGTGACCATTCTGCATTTGACAAAAATGAAACAGAGAAACTCTGAACAGGTCAGAATGACAGAGCATCTCCCCTGAGTCTCCACTCATCATCTTGCCTCGTGAAACTTGCTCTCTTCTCCTCGAGTGCAGCAGAAATGCTGAGGGTTTCTGATATCCAAGAATACCAGGAGAGATACGGGGATCTTAAAAACAAAAATCTCAGAGCTCTTAAAAACAAAGAAATGTCTGTGTATTCCAGGGGAGGGTGGGTGGGAAATGGCTTTGATTGTGGTTACAGACATCTCCTCTAACTCTTCTGCGGGTAAATAATGGAAAACACACACGATCAATGTGATCCAAGTGAAGCCGTTTATTCCGAATACGCCAGGTATTCTTTTACCCTAAGTGACAGTACTAAAAATAAAGCCATAAGATAAGTTTTCTCACAGTGCTTTTCCCACACAAAGTTTCACACAGTTTTCTCTATACTAATCAGTGCTCTGACTCCCGTATCAGAAGGCTACAATAATAATTTCTTCTGCCAAACTCCTTTCCAGACACCTGGGAGTTAATCTCCCTTTTCTCACAGATGTTTTACAAACGGCCTTGGGAAAGAAATGCAGAGGCCTATTGCTTTTCTAAATACAGAGGCTTATTTCTCATCTAACGAGTTTGGATTGCTCACTGTCTACTTATGTACTATATGTGTATATATATATGTCTACATATAGGACATAGTATTTCTCCACAAATCCCTCCTCTTTCCTGTGAGCAATCCAAACCTGGTTTACTGTTTTTCCTACTGATTTTATCGAACACTTAACAATACATGGTAATAACACACTTACGACTATAATAACCGCTAAAGCTATCAGTCGCATCTTAACAAACTCTATTAACCATCCCTTAATATCCCAGCTTGCTTTACAATGCTACTACCATTAACTACGTTTTTACGTGCTAAATTTTTTGCTAACTTATATACCAGATAACCTAAAATACGTTGATCAAAAGTTTCTATAAGCTGCAAATCCTGAAAAAGGTTAAACTGTCTACTTAAAGCTGGTGGCAGAGGTTGGAGTGGGTCAGGATGCCTGTGGTTTGGTCCTAAAAAGGCACAAAGAAAGTTAGCCAGACTATATCTTGCTAATTGACCTGCACAGCATTTCCAGGTTCAGCATCAGAGTGATATGGTTTAATCCAATCTTGCTGGTATCCAAAGCAATCCGTCTCCTGTAAGCGAACACATATATCCTCTTCCTGTTAATTTGACTGTGGCAGGCCCTTTCCATTCCCCCGTTTTCGGGTCTCTGTATCTCACTAGGATCCCATTATCCCTCTGGCTTACTGAACTAGAACCTGGCCGAAGTGCCAAGCTGTGTACCAATATCGGCAGCTCCTGACTGTCCTTTGCCAATCTCAGATAATTAAGCACATATAAGGCTTTATGCAACTTCTCATGTGGAGACATACCTGCAGTTCCCCCCTTTTGTTTTAACAGCAAACTTTTTAACGTTTGATGTGCACGCTCTATAATGGCTTGACCAGTAGGAACATGTGGAATGCCAGTGTCATGGGTAATACCCCAAAGATTACAAAATCGAGCAAAGCGCAAGGATCTATATCCTGGCCCATTATCTGTTTTGAGCTTTGCCGGGACACCAAGAACTGCAAAACAACTGTATAGGTGTCTTTCCACATGTCGGGTGGTTTCACCTGTCTGACCTGTAGCCCAGATTGCCTGAGAGAAGGTATCAATGCACACGTGAACGTATTTAAGGCGACCGAATTCACTGATGTGAGTGACATCCATTTGCCACAATTGCAAAGGTTTTAAACCTCTAGGATTAACTCCAACACCTAGGCCAAACCCATGCTCCTGACATGATGGACAAGACTTGACAATTCCCTGAGCATCTATCAACGGGATTCTAAACTGTTTTACCAGCATCTTTGCGGACTGATGGAAAAAATCATGGGAATTGCGTGCCTGAGCAAAGGTGTCAATTGATGGACCTGTCCACGCAGGAGCCACTAACTTATCGGCTACTTCGTTGGCAATAGCTAGGCCTCCGTGCATGGAATGACTGCGAATGTGAGTGATAAAGTAAGGGGCGCTGCGTTGGTTAACCAGATTCAGTAGGTGAATGATGAGGATGTTAAGAGCTTGATTTTTCACTTCCCGTATCATAGCACGTTCTATGCGCTTCTCCATACCTACTACATACAAAGAATCTGATACGATATTAAGAGCAACTGAATGCCAATTACTGAAAGCCCACGCAACGGCTTTGAGCTCAAGTGTTTGCAATGAGTCATCTGTATCCCTCATGAGAATGTTTCGTTCCCATGTCCCATGTCGTGACAGCCAGGTGCACACTGCTTTCCGGGAGCGCTTTCCAGCATCAGTGAAAACAGTGATGCCATTCACAGGAGTCTCCGATAACCACGGACGCTGTTCCATTACTTGTCCTTTCAGCAGAGCTAGAAGCTTGGAGAGAGGGTACTGGTTAGAAATGGTCCCTGTAAATCCAAGCAATGCAGTATGGAGATCATCAGAATGTCGAAGGCTCCATTCCAGGTAAGACTGAACCATTGGAAGAAACATAGTGACTGGATCTCGACCCAGAAGGTCAACGACACGCATTCGACCTTTCATGATGAGTTGAGCAAAACACTCCATTCTGGTCGAGACAGTTTTCGGCGGGTTGATGGATAAAAAGACCCACTCAAGAATGCGCAGTGGTCGCGGATGCCTTTCATCCCACTGCATGATGAGGGCACAGGGATGCTCGCGAGGGTTCCGCATAACAATCCAGTGGTATCGCTTAGCAGGTTCTGCCTTGTTGATGGATGGTACCGAAAAGGCAAATCTCTCCGCATCGTCTTTGTGCAGAGGAATAGTGAAAAAACAGTCCTTTAAATCAATAACCAAAATTTCCCACTCTTCTGGGATCATAGTGGGAGAAGGAAGACCTGGTTGCAAGGCTCCCATGTTCATCATGACGGCATTAACCGCTCTCAGATCATGCAATAATCTCCATTTTCCGCTCTTTTTTGGTATTGTAAATATTGGAGTATTCCACTCGCTCGTGGAAGGAACAATATGACCTGCACTGAGTTGTTCTTCTACCAGTTCATTAACTTTGAGCAGCTTTTCACCGGTGAGCGGCCACTGTTCAATCCAGACAGGTGTGTCTGTTTTCCATCTGATCTTGAGGATTGGCCGCTCCTCAGTGGCCGCTACGGAAAAGGCTGAGTGACGAGTGTAGCTTTCATTTGGCTCATGATGTCTCGGCCGATGAGACCTACCAGACCTGGAGGGGTAGTTATCACATAGGGGCGAGTTGACACAGTCACTCCATCAGGAAATGTAAAAGCTATCGGATCTTTACTGACTTTTGTAGCCTGAGTCCCTCCAATTCCTGCGACACCAAACTGTGGAGATACCGTAGGCCAAATTGCTGGCCAGCAGGAAGAAGAGATGACCGTAACATCAGCCTCGGTATCCAAAAGCATTTTCAAAGTTATTTGGTGGCCATCACGGGAACTCAGCGTGACTGTTTTTTCCGGTTTACCTCTAGTGATGTCTATTGCAAAGAACACTTCAGGTAGTCCTGTGGATCCAAATCCCTTGTCTCCTCTGACAGCATTCCCGGGATGAGGGACACAAGAGAAAAACGGGACTAACTGAGCAATACGAGTACCCCTTGGGATGGAGACTGGTGGAGAGAGTGTATAAATCATGGCCTTGATGACTCCGGTGTAGTCTGAATCAATTACTCCAGGTAGTACAAAAATACCTTGTCGACTAGTAGAAGAACGTCCCAGTAGCAGCGCACACAAATTCCTCCTTAGTGGTCGTTTTACGTTG
>JAMPIT010000024.1:0-46501 GCA_026261815.1 Monarcha castaneiventris obscurior | reverse complement strand
GGATTTGGGGGGTCCTGAGCCCTGCGGACCCCCCAGAGATGCCGCCGGACGCCGGCCGCAGCAAGATGCTGACGGGGATCGGGGGCTTCGTGTTGGGCTTTGTCTTCCTGGCGCTGGGGCTCGGCTTCTACCTGCGCAAGGTGAGGGGGGGTCCCGGGGGTCGTGTCCCCCCACCCCCGGAGCTATGCGCTCCCCCCGGGGCCCCCAAGCCCGGAGTCCCCCCTTTTCCTCTGCCCACAACTCCTGAGCCCCGGCAGGCCGCAGCCCATCCCCGTGGCTCGGCCCGGCCGGGACCCCCCACTCCGCCCCGCGCTGATTTTGGGCGGGCTCGTGTCGTCCCCCCCAGCCCCGCTGTCACTCTGCCCCCCACCCAGCTGCTCCCATGCCCCAATAAAGCTTCTCAGTTCTGCCCCAGTCCTGTTTATTGGGGGGCGGTGGGGAAGGGACTTGGGGGGCCGCGATTGGGGGGCAGAAGGCGGGGATGGATCGGGAATGGGGACCCCCGGTGTCCCCCCCGTGTCAACCCGCTCTGGGGGGGCCTCGGGAGGCACCTGAAGCCCAGCACGGCCCCGGCGAAGCCCAAAAGGCGCCGGGACCCCCCTGAGCCCCCCGGCAGGGGAATTTGGGGAGGGGGCGCGTGGGGGGCGCCCAGGCCGGGCCCAGAGCCCAGCGCTGCCCCAGCCCGAGCTGCCCCGGCTCCATCCCGGCTCCTCCCGCGGGATGCGACCGCCTTGGGAAAAGGGGGGGCCAAGGGTGGGCGCTGGGCCCGGGGGGAGCAGGAGAAGGGATGCAAGGAGGAGGAGGAGGAGGAGGGGTGAGGAAGGCGCGGGAGAAGGGCGGAGAGAAGAGCAGCAGGAGGCGGGATGAGGAAGGAGGAGGAGCGGGAGGAGCGCTGGAGGAGGAGGAGCGGGAGGAAGAGCAGGGAGAGAGAGGAAGAGGAGGAGCAGGAAGAGGCAAAGCGGCAGGAGAAGCGCGTGGTCGGCGCCCGCTCTGTCCGCCGCGGCCCCGGGAGCATCCCGCAGGTGAGCGGGGAGGGGGAGCTCGGCCCGAATCCCTCGGGGCGTCCCCCAAACATTGGGGTCCCCCCCCTTTTGAGGCTCGGGCAGGAAGAGGCGGGTGAGCAGCAGGTCCTCGGGGTAGGGCAGGTGCGGGGGGGCTGTGGGGGAACATCCCCGTTCTCGGGGGGCTTCTCGCTGAGCAGCAGCGTCGTGAAGGTGCGGCCGGAGCCCGCGGAGGTCACCTGGGCGGGACCCCCGGGTCGGGGCGTGAGGGGAGGGGGCTTGGGGGGAGTTTGGGGGAGGCTTGGGAGGTTAAGGGGGAGTTTCTGTGGGGGATGGAGGGGTTTTTGGGGGGGGGGTTCGGTGTAACTGGGTTATTATTGGTGGTGAGTGCAAGGGGGTGGGGGATTTGGGGGATTGTAGGGGTTAGAGGAGGGGTTATAGGGGTTTTGGGGGAGTGGTCTTTAAAATCTGGCAGCGCCCATTGCTTGGAATAGATCCCTTTGTGGCAGCCCCTTGTTGTGTCACTATTTGGCATCCCCCATGGTCTTTAATCGGTGTCTTTCTGGCAGCCCCCCCACAATTGGTCACTATTTGGCAGCCCGCCTTGACTGTAATGGTTTGTGTTTTGGCAGCCCCTGGAGACTCACTATTTGGCAGCCCCCATTGATTTGAAAACATCTTTTTTTGCAACCTCCATGAGGGTCACATTTTGTCAGCTCCAATTGAATTTTATAGTTGTCTTTTTGGCAGCCCATGGGCAATCACTATTTGGCAGCCTCCTTTGCCATGGATGGAGCCTTTTTTGGCAGCCCCCCCAGACTCATTATTTGGCCCCCCCATTGATTGTAATGGATCCTTTTTTGGGTTTGGGGGTCCCTGCAGGACCAGCCCCAGTGTGCTGGGGTGTTTGGGGCTGTTTGGGGTTCCTGCAGGAGCAGCCCCAACCCGTTGCGGTGTCTCGGGGTGCAGACCCCCTTTTTCCCCTCACGTTTCCCGCCCTTTTTCCCCTCACGTTTCCCGCCCTTTTCCCCCTCATGTTTCCCGCCCTTTTTTCCCCCTCTCGTTTCCCACCCTTTTCCCCCCTGATGTTTCCCACCTTTTTTCCCCTCAGGAGCTCACCCCAAATCTCTCGGGGGGTCCCCGAGTGCCGTTTTCTCTTGGGGGATGTTTGAAGCTCGCAGCTTCCAGAATGGAGCCCCAAATCCCTTTGTGGGTCCCAGGGAGGGTTTCATTTTGGGGGGTGGGGGGGCGATGTTTGGATGGTGCGGGACCCCAAAGCTGAGGCGCAAATGCCCCTTGGGGGGATATTTTGGGGGCTCGGTCCCGGTGCCGGGGTGGGAGGGGGACATGGGTCTTGGGGCCCCCCGGGAGAGCGGTGGAGGGGAACGCCGGGAGCCCCGGGGTGGGGTGAGGGGAGAGGGGCGATCCCGGAGCTGGGGGACCCCCGGCAGCCTGGAGAGGGGGGGAGCCTGGATAAGGGGGACCCCTGGGATCGCTGGAAGCCCGGAGCAGAGAATCAGGGGAGAAGGGACCCCTGGGAGCCCCAAAACCCCCCGGATCATCCCTGAGCGGGACCACGGAGAGGGGGGAACCCCAGGAGCCACGGGACCCCAATGAGGGCAGGGAAAGGAGAGCCCCAGAAGCCCAAAGTGGAGAGATCAGAGAGGGGCAACTGCTGGGAGGGATTTTTGTGCTGAATCGTGGTGGTTTGGGGTTTTTATGGACACAAAAGCCCCGGAGACTCCCAGAGATGGACCTGGGCAGGAGGAACCCCCAGCCCAAGGCGCTCAGCCCTTGTTTTTCCCCCCAATCCAGGATTTGTCATTCCCAAGGCGTGGCTGGATGGAGGAGGAGGAAAAGCCCCGGAGATCCCCCACGAGGAGGGGCTGCAAACGCAGCCCACAGAGATCCAAGGAGGAAGGAGCCCCCCTGTGCCAGGAAGGCGGCCGGAGATCCAGCCAGAGCTCGGAGCTGGGGGAGAAGCCTCAGGATGGGGAGAAACCCCACAAGTGCTTGGAGCATGGGAAGAGCTTCAAGTGGATCTGCAAGCTGAGGAAACACCAGAGCATCCACACGGAAGACTGGCCCCACAAGTGCTTGGAATGTGGGAAGAGCTTCAGGCGGAGCGCTGAGCTGAGGGTACACGAAAGGATCCACACTGGGGAAAAGCCCTACAAGTGTGAGGAGTGTGGGAAGAGCTTCAGACAGAGCTCCAGCCTGATTAAACACCAGAAGATCCACACCGGAGAGAGGCCCCACAAATGCAGGGAGTGTGGGAAAAGCTTCAGGACCAGCTCCTACCTGCTGGAACACCAGAGCACCCACACTGGGGAACGGCCCCACAAGTGTGGGGAGTGTGGGAAGACCTTCAGCCAGAGCTCCTGCCTGATACAGCACCAGAGGATCCACACTGGGGAATGGCCCTACGAGTGTGAGCAGTGTGGGAAGGGCTTCAGCACCAACTCACAGCTGATTAAACACCACAGGATCCACACTGGGGAGAGGCCCTATGAGTGTGACGAGTGTGGGAAGAGCTTCAGCCTGAGGTCCCAGCTGATTGAACACCGGAGGATCCACACCGGGGAACGGCCCTACAAGTGTGGGGAGTGCGGGAAAAGGTTCACTCCAGCTCCTGCCTGAATAGACACCAGAAGATCCACAGCGGAGAGAGGCCCTACAAATGCAGGGAGCGTGGGATGAGCTTCAGAGACAGCTCCAAGCTGCTCCAACACCAGAGCACTCACACTGGGGAATGGCCACATAATTGCTTCAAATGTGGGAAAGGCTTCAGCTACAAATGCCACCTGATGGATCACCAGAGCATCCACACCGGGGAACGGCGCTACAAGTGTGAGCAGTGTGGGAAGGGCTTCAGGCGGAGCTCCAACCTGATGAATCACCAGCGCATCCACACCGGGGAGAGGCCCTACGAGTGTCCCGAGTGTGGGAAGAGCTTCTCACAGAGCTCTCACTTGACCAAACACCAACGGAGGCACCACTAAGGGAAGCCCCGCGAGTGCCCCGAGTGCAGGAAGAGCTTCGTGCGCTGCCCCAGCTCCATCCCCCGTGGGAGGATCGGCGTTGGATGATCCCCAGTGACCCCCGTTGGGCAGAGCCCTGGTGACCCCGTTCCGGGTGATCCCCGCTGGGTGGGGGGAAGGTGTTGGAGAGATTTCTTTGCCTTGTCCTGGTGCTGCTGGGATTTGGTTGGTAATAAATTCCCTCCCTGTGCCCAGGCTGGGTCTGTTGTGCCTGTGCCAGTTGAAAGAGTTAAAATCATTGTACCTGTGCAAGTATAAGATACAGTGCAAAAGTTGGCAAATATTGGCCACAAGCTTGAGGCACAGAATGTAACTTGGCAAGAAATAGGGAAAAGAACTCACAGAAATGATGAACAAAGCTTGCTGAGACCACTCGAGAAACTGCTGAAGCCGCCAACAAGAGACTGCGCATGCCTGGGGAAGAAAGGGAAAGTGCAGAGTGAGGAAGACTGTGGCACCTGGGGAGGTGATGGGGCTCCCCAGAGCCCTTTTCTGATCAGCCCAATGCTGGCTGGAGGAACCCTCGCCCTACTCGGGGGTGTCACCCCCTTTTCTCTGCCCACAGAGCTCCTGAGCCGCCGGCGGCCGCAGCCCCTCCCCGTGGCCTCGGGCCCGGCCGGGACCCCCCGCTCCGTCCCCGCGCTGATTTTGGGGGGCTCGTGTGTCCCCCCCAGCCCCGCTGTCACTCTGCCCCCGCCCGGCTGCTCCCAGTGTTCCCAATAAAGCTTCGCAGTTCGCCCCGGTCCCGTTTATTGGGGGGCGGTGGGGAGGGACTTGGGGGGGCCGCGATTGGGGGGGCAGAAGGCGGGGATGGATCGGGAATGGGGACCCCCGTGTGTCCCCCCCGTGTCACCCCGCTCTGGGGGGGCCTCGGGAGGCACCTGAAGCCCAGCACGGCACCCGGCGAAGCCCAAAAGGCGCCGGGACCCCCCTGAGAAGAAGGAGTGGGTGAAGGGCCCGAGAGGAAAAAGATACAGGATGAGGATGGAGGAGGAGCGGGACCCCTCCCAACTCATTTTGGGGGTCCCGTCTCTCCTTTCCCTCAATCCCTCAGTTGGTCACCATGGATGAATTGGGGCAGCTCCTGGCAGTTTTTTTCTGAGAGGAATGCCTGAGTTTTGGGATTTTTGGGGTGCAGTTTTGGAGGGGGACAGCTCTGTATGGCTCTCCCCTCCCTCTTTGGGCCTTTTAGCTGCCCCTGACACCCTGGGGGTGCTGGGATTTCCTTCCTGGAGACCAGGACGTTCATTCCCTTCCAGGAGCCCAGTGCCCGGCTGGGGATCCAGGTCAGGGGTCCTTGAGCAGAATCTCTGCCAGGGTCTCCCAGCGCAGCCGGAGCCGCTCGGCCTGGGGTCCCCAAAGCCCTCAGCAGCCCCCAAGTCCCTCCCAGGAACCCTCAACGCCCTCAAACCCAGCATCCCCCACATCCCCTGCAAGTTCCCCCCATGGCACTGACCATGGCCATGTCCCCACATGTCACTGGCCATGTCCCACCGTGTCCTCACCCATGGCTGTGTCCCCACCATATTTCCATCTCTGTCGTTGTCCCACTCATCTCCTTCCACGCCCGTGTCCCCCCATGTCCCCACGAATGGCCACGACCTCGTCCATGCCTGATTGTCCCCATGTCACTCTCGATGTCTGTGTCCCACCATGTCCCCACCCAGGTCTCAGTTCTACTTCTTTTATTTTTGCCCCGGTTTAGGGGTTTTTTAGAGGATGAAGAGAAAGGAAAAGAGAGCCAAGGCCGAAAGAAAAGGATTTTGTCTTTTTCTGGATGTCCATGCTGGCTGAGGATCCATGTGCTTGGGTGGGAGGGAAGAACCTTTTTTGGAGGGGTTCCCACCCCACTGTCTCCAGAATCTTGGTCTTTGCCCCAGTCCATCACCATTTGGCTGGAAGATGCCCTTGGGCCAGAGAAAATCAGAATCATAGAAGCACTGAGGTTGGAAAAGACCTCCAAGAAGACCTCCAAGACCATCCAGTACTTCTTGATACCACCAGAAGATACAATTGAATGGAAAAGATTTTTTGGAGTCAAAAGTTAACAAATCCGCTCTCGCCCAGGAATTCCCGATGTCTGCATCCCGATGGATGTTCCTGGGGGAGCCAGGAAGATGTGGAGGCAGCAGCCAGGTGTCTTCCCAACACGGATCACCAGGACCATGGATCACCAGGGCTGTGCCCATCGGGGGTCACTGGGGATCATCCAACGCCGATCCTCCCACGGGGGATGGAGCTGGGGCAGCGCACGAAGCTCTTCCCGCACTCGGGGCACTCGCGGGGCTTCCCTTAGTGGTGCCTCCGTTGGTGTTGGGTCAAGTGAGAGCTCTGTGAGAAGCTCTTCCCACACTCGGGACACTCGTAGGGCCTCTCCCCGCTGTGGAGGCGCCGGTGCTTGATGAGGGTGAAGTTTCGTTTGAAGCCCTTCCCGCAGTCGGGGCAGCGGAAGGGCCTCTCATCCGTGTGAATGCGCTCATGTGTGAGGAGCCTGGAGCTAGTCTGGAACCTCTTCCCACACTCGGGACACTCGTAGGGCCTCTCCCCGCTGTGGGTCACCTGGTGTTCCATCAGCTGGTGGGGGTAGCTGAAGCCCTTCCCACACTCCCCACACTCATAGGGCCGTTCCCCAGTGTGCATCCTCTGGTGATCCATCAGGTGGCATTTGAAGCTGAAGCCTTTCCCACATTTGAAGCAATTATGTGGCCATTCCCCAGTGTGAGTGCTCTGGTGTTGCAGCAGCTTGGAGCTGTCTCTGAAGCTCATCCCACACTCCCTGCATTTGTAGGGCCTCTCTCCGCTGTGGATCTTCCGGTGTTTATTCAGGTAGGAGCTGGAGCTGAAGCTTTTCCCACACTCCCCACACTTGTAGGGCCGTTCCCCGGTGTGGATCCTCTGGTGTTCAATCAGCTGGAACCTGTAGCTGAAGCTCTTCCCACATTCCCCACACTCATACGGCCTCTCTCCAGTGTGGATCCTCTGGTGTGCCATCAGCAGTGACTTGGAGCTGAAGCCCTTCCCACACTCCCCACACTCGTAGGGCCATTCCCCAGTGTGCACCCTCTGGTGTTTAATCAGGTAGGAGCTCTCTCTGAAGCTCATCCCACACTCCTCACACTCATAGGGCCTCTCTCCAGTGTGGATCCTGTGGTGGATAATCAGCTTGGACCTCTGTCTGAAGCTCATCCCACACTCCCCACACTCGTAGGGCTTTTCCCCACTGTGGACACGCTGGTGTGCCCGCAGGTGGGAGCTGCTGCTGAAGCTCTTCCCACACTCCCCACACTCATAGGGCCTCTCTCCGGTGTGGATCCTCTGGTGCTGGATCAGGCTGCAGTTGGCGCTGAAGCTCTTCCCACACTCCCCACACTCATAGGGCCTCTCTCCGGTGTGGATCCTCTGGTGCTGGATCAGGCTGGAGTTGGTGCTGAAGCTCTTCCCACACTCCCGACACTCGTAGGGCCTCTCTCCAGTGTGGATCCTCTGGTGGATAATCAGCTTGGACCTCTCTCTGAAGCTCTTCTCACACTCCCCACACTTGTAGGGCCTCTCTCCAGTGTGGATCCTCCGGTGGTTAATCAGCTGGGTGCTGGTGCTAAAGCCCTTCCCACACTCCTCACACTTATAGGGCTTTTCCCCAGTGTGGATCCTCTGGTGTTCCCTCAGCTTGTAGATCCACTTGAAGCTCTTCCCACATTCCAAGCACTTGTGGGGTTTCTCCCCATCCTGAGGCTTCTCCCCCAGCTCCGAGCTCTGGCTGGATCTCCGGCCGCCTTCCTGGCACAGGGGGGCTCCTTCCTCCTTGGATCTCTGTGGGCTGCGTTTGCAGCCCCTCCTCGTGGGGGATCTCCGGGGCTTTTCCTCCTCCTCCATCCAGCCACGCCTTGGGAATGACAAATCCTGGTTTGGGGTGAAAAACAAGGGCTGAGCGCCTTAGGCTGGGGGTTCCTCCTGCCCAGGTCCTCCTCTGGGAATCTCCAGGGGTTTCATGTCCATAGAAACCCCAAACCACCACCATTCAGTACCAAAAACCCTCCCAGCAGTTGCCCCTCTCTGATCTCTCCACTTTGGGCTTCTGGAGCTCTCCTTTCCCTGGCCTCATTGGGGTCCCGTGGCTCCTGGGGTTCCCCCCTCTCCGTGGTCCCGCTCAGGGATGATCCGGGGGGTTTTGGGGCTCCCAGGGGTCCCTTCTCCCCTGATTCTCTGCTCCGGGCTTCCAGCGATCCCAGGGGTCCCCCCTTATCCAGGCTCCCCCCCTCTCCAGGCTGCCGGGGGTCCCCCAGCTCCGGGATCGCCCCTCTCCCCTCACCCCACCCCGGGGCTCCCGGCGTTCCCCTCCACCGCTCTCCCGGGGGGCCCCAAGACCCATGTCCCCCTCCCACCCCGGCACCGGGACCGAGCCCCCAAAATATCCCCCCAAGGGGCATTTGCGCCTCAGCTTTGGGGTCCCGCACCATCCAAACATCGCCCCCCCACCCCCCAAAATGAAACCCTCCCTGGGACCCACAAAGGGATTTGGGGCTCCATTCTGGAAGCTGCGAGCTCCAAACACCCCCCAAGAAAAAACGGCACTCAGGGACCCCCCGAGAGATTTGGGGTGAGCTCCTGAGGGGAAAAAGGGCAGAAAACGTGAGGGGAGAAAAGGGCGGGAAACGTGAGGGGAAAAAAGGGCGGGAAACGTGAGGGGAAAAAAGGGCGGGAAACGTGAGGGGAAAAAGGTGGTCTGCACCCCGAGACACTGCAACGCGCTGGGGCTGCTCCTGCAGGAACCCCAAACATCCCCAAACATCCCCAAACACCCCAGCACACTGGGACTGGTCCTGCAGGTACCCCCAAACCCAAAAAAGGATCCATTACAATCAATGGGGGGCCAAAAAATGAGTCTGGGGGGGCTGCCAAAAAAGGCTCAGTTTAAGTCAGTGAGGGTGCCCAAATAGTGACTGCTGATGGGCTGCCAAAAACACAACTACAAAAGTCAATTGGAGCTGCCAAAATATGACTCTCATGGGCCTTGCAAAAAAAGATGTTTTCAAATCAATGAGGGCTCCCAAATACTGAGTCTCCAGGGGCTGACAAAACACAAAACCATTACAGTCAAAGCGGGCTGGCAAATACTGATCAAAAATGGAGGGGCTGCCAGAAAGACACCGATTAAAGTCGATGGGGGATGCCAAATAGTGACACAACAAGGGGCTGCCACAAAGGGATCTATTCCAAGCAATGGGCGCTGCCAGATTTTAAACATCACTCCCCAAAACCCCCATAACCCCTCCTCCAACCCCTACAATCGCCCCAAATCCCCCCACCCCCTTTCAACCTCCACCAACGATATCACAGTTACACCGAAAAATCCCCACAAAAACCCCTCCATCCTCCTCAGAAACTCCCCCCTTAACCTCCCAAGCCTCCCCCAAACTCCCCCCAAGCCCCCTCCCCTCACGCCCCGGCCCGGGGGTCCCGCCCAGGTGACCTCCGCGGGCTCCGGCCGCACCTTCACGACGCTGCTGCTCAGCGAGAAGCCCCCCGAGAACGGGGATGTTCCCCCACAGCCCCCCCGCACCTGCCCTACCCCGAGGACCTGCTGCTCACCCGCCTCTTCCTGCCCGAGCCTCAAAAGGGGGGGGACCCCAATGTTTGGGGGACGCCCCGAGGGATTCGGGCCGAGCTCCCCCTCCCCGCTCACCTGCGGGATGCTCCCGGGGCCGCGGCGGACAGAGCGGGCGCCGACCACGCGCTTCTCCTGCCGCTTTGCCTCTTCCTGCTCCTCCTCTTCCTCTCTCTCCCTCCTCTTCCTCCCGCTCCTCCTCCTCCAGCGCTCCTCCCGCTCCTCCTCCTTCCTCATCCCGCCTCCTCCTGCTCTTCTCTCCGCCCTTCTCCCGCGCCTTCCTCACCCCTCCTCCTCCTCCTGCATCCCTTCTCCTGCTCCCCCCGGGCCCAGCGCCCACCCTTGGCCCCCCCTTTTCCCAAGGCGGTCGCATCCCGCGGGAGGAGCCGGGATGGAGCCGGGGCAGCTCGGGCTGGGGCAGCGCTGGGCTCTGGGCCCGGCCTGGGCGCCCCCCACGCGCCCCCTCCCCAAATTCCCCTGGCGGGGGGCTCAGGGGGGTCCCGGCGCCTTTTGGGCTTCGCCGGGTGCCGTGCTGGGCTTCAGGTGCCTCCCGAGGCCCCCCCAGAGCGGGGTGACACGGGGGGGACACACGGGGGTCCCCATTCCCGATCCATCCCCGCCTTCTGCCCCCCCAATCGCGGCCCCCCAAGTCCCTCCCCACCGCCCCCCAATAAACGGGACCGGGGCGAACTGCGAAGCTTTATTGGGAACACTGGGAGCAGCCGGGCGGGGGCAGAGTGACAGCGGGGCTGGGGGGGACACACGAGCCCCCCAAAATCAGCGCGGGGACGGAGCGGGGGGTCCCGGCCGGGCCCGAGGCCACGGGGAGGGGCTGCGGCCGCCGGCGGCTCAGGCGCTCTGTGGGCAGAGAAAAGGGGGTGACTCCGGGCTGGGGGGCCCCGGGGGGAGCGCACAGCTCCGGGGGAGGGGGGACACGACCCCCGGGACCCCCCCTCACCTTCTTGCGCAGGTAGAAGCCGAGCCCCAGCGCCAGGAAGACAAAGCCCAACACGAAGCCCCCGATCCCCGTCAGCATCTTGCTGCGGCCGGCGTCCGGCGGCATCTCTGGGGGGTCCGCAGGGCTCAGGACCCCCCAAATCCTCTCACACACACCCCGAGCTCCTCCAAGCACCCTCCCAGTCGCCCCCAGCCCACCCTGCACCCCCTGAAACCTCCTCCCAATCCCTTCCCAGCCTCCCCAGCACCCACCAAAGCCCCTCCCGTCCCTCTCAGCGTCCCACAGCCCCCTCCCAGTTGCCCCCCGCCGCCCCAGGACCCCCAGACCCTCTCCCAGTCCCTTCCCAGCCCCACCGGGACTCACCAAGACCCCTCCCAGTCTCTTCCCAGCACAACCAACCTCATCCCAAGCCCCGCTTTTCCAGCCCCGATCTCCTTCCAGCCCCTCCAGGCTCCCTCAAATCCCTCCCAGTTACACCCAGCACCCCCAAACTCCCTCCCAGCGCCCACCGGCACCCCCAAAACCCCATCCCACCCTCCCCAGCATCCTAAAAACCCCTTCCCAGCCCTTCCACACCCCCGAGCCCCTCTCCCACTTTAAACCAGCCTCTCTCCCGCTCCCTCCCAGTTCCTCCCAGCGCAGCCCAATCCCCCTCCCGGCCCCCCCAGTGCCTCCCCCGCTGCCCCCGGCGCTGTGGGGGCCGGGCCGTACCCCAGTGCCGCCTCAGGGGCTGCTCCAGGCTGACGTGCTCCACCTGGCAGCTGTAGCTGACCCCGCGCTGGGGGGGAATTTCCAGCAGCACCAGCAGCTGGTAGCTCCAGTCCCCGTTGGGGACGATGTCGGTGGCCACCACGTGCCCCGAGAGCTCCTGCTGGCCCTGGAACCACCTCACCTGGATCTCCGCAGGGTAGAAATCCATCACGGAGCACAGCAGGCGGCCGGGCCCGGCCTGGGAGCTCGAGGGCACCAGCGAGATGGACACGCTGGGGGGCACTGGGAGAGAGCGGGGACACACTGGGATCAGCTGGGGGGGCACTGGGAGAGACGGGGGAGGGCTGGTGTGGCAGTGAGAGGGAGGGACTGGGAGGGACTGGGATGGCACCGGGAGACACTGGGATGTTACTGGGAGGGACTGGGGTAGCACTGGGAGGGACGGGGGTGGCACTTGGAGGCACTGAGATGTTATTGGGAGGGACTGGGATGGCACCGGGAGGGATGGGAAGTTACTGGGAGGCACTGGGAGGTACTGGGATGTCACTGGGATGATACTGGCAGGGACTGGGATGGCACTGGGATGTTACTGGGAGCGACTGGGATGGCACTGGGATGTCACTGGGAGGCACTGGGATGTTACTGGGAGGCACTGGGATGGCACTGGGAGGCACTGGGATGTTACTGGGAGGCACTGGGATGTTACTGGGAGGGACTGGGAACGAAGCGCGCGGCACTGGCAGAGTCCCGCGCGGGGCACTCGGCGCTGCGGGTCTGCCTGGCAACTGATGAGTCATCAGAGAGACGCGCTCTGATTGGCTGAGGGGCGGCAGCTCCACGCGCGGGCGGGATGGACACGCGGGGGGGCACTGGGGGAGACTGGGATGGACTGGGATGGACTGGGATGGACTGGGAGAGACTGGGATGGACTGGGAGGGACTGGGATGGCACTGGAAGGGGCTGGGATGGACTGGGAGAGACTGGGATGGACTGGGAGGGACTGGGATGGCACTGGTAGGGACTGGGATGTCAGTGGGAGAGACTGAGATGGCACCAGGAGGCACTGGGAGGGCACTGGGAAGAATTGGGACGCTACTGGGAAGGACTGGGATGTCACCGGGAGGGACTGGGATGGCAGTGGGATGGACTGGGAGGGACTGTATGCACTGGGAGGGACTGGGATGTGACTGGGAGGGACTGGGAGAGACTGGAGGCATGGAAGACTGGGATGGACTGGGATGACTGGGATGGACTGGGAAAACTGGGAGGGACTGGGACAGACTGGGATGGACTGGGATGGACTGAGGACTGGGAGAGACTGGAAGGCACTGGGAGGGCACTGGGAGGGACTGGGAGGGACTGGAGAGACTGGGAGGGCACTGGGACGGACTGGGATGGACTGGGATGGACAAGAGGCCCCGGGGCTGGGCACAAGGAGGGCTGAGGGCTCTGCGGTGATTCCCGGGGAGGTTTTGAGGGGCTCCAGGGTCATTCCCGGGGCCGGGCCCGAGGGGACACGCTCTGCCCCACGCTCACCTCTGCGCTCCACGATGAACGGGGCATCAATCTCGTAGTTGTGCCGGCAAACCGTGTCCACTCTTGCCCGTACGTCCTCCATGTACTCCGGGTCGCTGTTCCAGTACCGGGCCTGTTTCTCCCCAAAGGGGGTGTCCCCCACGTAGTGCCCCACGTCGCTGTCGAAGTGCACGTACTGCTGCCGGTTGTAGATGTGCCTCGCCACCAACCTCACCTTCTCCGTGCCGTTAATGAACTGACACTCAGCCTTTAGCATCTCCTGGAAGACCCCTGTGTGTGCGGGACACAGGTCAGGGGGTGCCCCCCCAGCACCCCCCGAGCTCCGGGGCCCCCCCGGATCCCCGCTCCGCACCCGCTGTGCCCCACGGCCGCCATGGGACCCTCCTGCCCGCGCTCCCACTTCCTCCTTTCCGCCCTTCTCCCCATTTCCCCCTTCACATCCCCTCCCCTCCCACCTCCAGCCGCTCCCCACATCACTTTGGGGGCCCCATTCCCCCCTTTTCCCTATTTCCCACCCTTTTCCCACTAATCCCCCAATCCCCACCCCCCTCCCGCTCAGTTTTGGGGTCCCACCCTCCCCTTTTCCCCACTTTCCCCCCTCTCCCACCCCTTCCCCACCTTCCCCCAACCCTCAGCCCCTCCCGCTCTTCCTTTGGGGGGTCCCCTCCGCCTCCCCCTCCATTTAGGGCTCCCAAACCCCTTTGTTTCCTCTTTTCCCCCTTTCCCACCGCGTCCCGCCCTCCCCGCGCTCACCCGAGAGCTCCGCGCCCGCAGCCGGGGGCGCTCCCAGCACCACCAGTGCCACCAGTACGGCCCCAGCTGCCGCCACACGCGCCATGGCCAGCGCCGGGCAGGTGCCGCCAGCCCCAAAGCAGCCGCGCTGCACTGGGAGCACCAGTCCGGACCAGTGCGGGGTCACCGCAGACGCCACCTCTGATTGGTCGGGCGTGGTTTTGGGGCGCGCTCTGATTGGCTGGGATTTCTTAGGGGGCTCATTTTCCCGAGGCTCTACCCGGCAACCGATGACGACACAACCACGCCGCGCTCCCATTGGCTCAGCGCTTCTCGGGCTGCTGCGCCCCCACTCCCAGTCCCCCCCAGTTCGCCGCCGCTTTACTGGGAGCAGCACCGACCCTTCCCAGGCTCCCGGCATCCCGAGGCGCCATGGATGGAGCGCGGAGCGTCCCCTGCGTGCTGCTGCTGGCCCTGAGCCTGCCCGGCCTTTGGGGGCTCCAAGGTGGCGTTTGGGGGGCCCTGGAGCCGCGGGGTTGGGATTTGGGGGGCCCTGGATCCTTGGGAATGCGGGGATGGGGGGGTTGAGGGGGTCCGATTCTTTTTTTGGGAATTTTGTGGGTGAAGGGCGTTGTCCCAACTTCCTCTTTTCTCAGGGGTTTTCCGCTTATCCGCGATTTTCGGGGTTCAAAGTGGCCGAACTCCTCTTTTTCCATGATTTTAGGGCTCTGGGGTTTCCTCAACCCCCCTGTTCCCGGCATTTTGGGGGGCTGGGAGTGCCCAAACCCCCCTGTACACAAAATATGGGGGCGGCTGGGAGTTTCCAGACCCCCCGTTCCCGGGAATTTTAGATTTGGGGGGGCTCAAATTCCTCTTTTCCCAGGATTTTGGGGCTCTGGGAGTTCCCAAACCCCCCTGTACCGAGGATTTGGGCAACTCGGCGTTCCCACCATCTCTTTTCCCAGGATTTTGGGGGGCTGAGGGTGCCTAAACTCTTCCTTTTCCAGGATTTTGGGGCTCTGGGAGTGCCTAAATTCCTTTTTTCCATTTTTGGGCTCTCGGCGTTCCCAAACCCCCCTGTTCCCGGGATTTTCAGAAGCTGGCAGTGCCCAAACCCCCCCGTACACAGATTGTTTGGGCTCTGTTCCACAACCCCCCTGCTCCTGGGATTTTCAGTGCTGGCACTGCCCACAATCCCCTGTTCCAGCATTTTTAGCTCCTGCAGCTGCCCAGTCCCAGATCTCCGGGGCTCAGGTGCACCCCAAAATGGGGATGGGGATGTCCAGGGGCTCAGGTGTGCCCAAAAACGAGGCCCCAGCTGAGGGCGTTCTCTGCTCGGCTCAGCGCTGCCTGAGGCCTGGGGCTGCAGCAAGGGGGGACACCCTCCTCCAGCGGGGATGTCCCGCAAACGGGGGACCCCCACAAGCCCCTCGCAACCCCCGGGGCTGGGCTGGCCCTGCCTGGATGCCGGGAGCCACCAGAACCGCTCTGTCCCTGCCCTCTGCACCTGCACAGGCACAGGAAATACAAGGAGAGGCCCAGGAGCTGAGAGGAGGAGCGGGAGAGATCCCGCCCCGAGCACTGCAACGGGCACAACAGACCCAGCCTGGGCACAGGGAGGGAATTTATTACCAACCAAATCCCAGCAGCACCAGGACAAGGCAAAGAAATCTCTCCAACACCTTCCCCCCACCCAGCGGGGATCACCCGGAACGGGGTCACCAGGGCTCTGCCCAACGGGGGTCACTGGGGATCATCCAACGCCGATCCTCCCACGGGGGATGGAGCTGGGGCAGCGCACGAAGCTCTTCCTGCACTCGGGGCACTCGCGGGGCTTCCCTTAGTGGTGCCTCCGTTGGTGTCGGGTCAAGAGAGTGCTCCTGGAGAAGCTCTTCCCACACTCGGGACACTCGTAGGGCCTCTCCCCGGTGTGGAGGCGCCGGTGGGTGATGAGGTTGCCGTTTTGTTTGAAGCCCTTCCCGCAGTCGGGGCAGCGGAAGGGCCTCTCGTCCGTGTGAATGCGCTCATGTAGGAGGAGACTGGAGCTACTCTGGAACCTCTTCCCACACTTGGGACACTCGTAGGGCCTCTCCCCGGTGTGGCTGCGCTGGTGTTCCAGCAGTCTGGAGTTGTTGGTGAAGCCCTTCCCACATTGTCCACACTCAAAAGGCTTTTCCCCAGCGTGGATCATCTGGTGTTCCAGCAGCTTGGAGCTGACGCTGAAGCCCTTCCCACACTCCCCACACTTGTAGGGCTTCTCCCCAGTGTGTATCCTATTGTGGATGACCAGGTGAGTGCTCCTGGAGAAGCTCTTCCCACACTCGGGACACTCGTAGGGCCTCTCCCCGGTGTGGCTGCGCTGGTGTTCAAGCAGCTTGGAGCTGTTGGTGAAGCCCTTCCCACACTCCCCACACTCGTAGGGCCGTTCCCCAGTGTGCATCCTCTGGTGTGCCCTCAGCTTGGAGCTCTGGCTAAAGCCCTTCCCACACTGCTCACACTCGTAGCGCCGTTCCCCGGTGTGGATGCTCTGGTGATCCATCAGCCGGCATTTGTACCTGAAGCCCTTCCCACATTCCAAACACTTGTGGGGCCATTCCCCAGTGTGAGTGCTCTGGTGTTCCAGCAGCTTGGAGCTGTCTCTGAAGCTCTTCCCACACTCCCCACACTTGTAGGGCTGTTCCCCGGTGTGAATCCTCTGATGGCAAATCAGATTGGAGCTCACCCTGAAGCTCTTCCCACACTCCGAGCACTTGTGGGGTTTCTCTCCAGCCTGAGGCTTCTCCCCCAGCTCCGAGCTCTGGCTGGATCTCCGGCCGCCTTCCTGGCACAGGGGGGCTCCTTCCTCCTTGGATCTCTGTGGGCTGCGTTTGCAGCCCCTCCTCGTGGGGGATCTCCGGGGCTTTTCCTCCTCCTCCATCCGGCCACGCCTTGGGAATGACAAATCCTGGTTTGGGGGGAAAAACAAGGGCTGAGCGCCTTGGGCTGGGGGTTCCTCCTGCCCAGGTCCTCCTCTGGGAGTCTCCGGGGCTTTTGTGTCCATAAAAACCCCAAACCACCACCATTCAGCACAAAAAACCCTCCCAGCAGTTGCCCCTCTCTGATCTCTCCACTTTGGGCTTCTGGGGCTCTCCTTTCCCTGCCCTCATCGGGGTCCCGTGGCTCCTGGGGTTCCCCCCTCTCCGTGGTCCCGCTCAGGGATGATCCGGGGGGTTTTGGGGCTCCCAGGGGTCCCTTCTCCCCTGATTCTCTGCTCCGGGCTTCCAGCGATCCCAGGGGTCCCCCCTTATCCAGGCTCCCCCCCTCTCCAGGCTGCCGGGGGTCCCCCAGCTCCGGGATCGCCCCTCTCCCCTCACCCCACCCCGGGGCTCCCGCCGTTCCCCTCCACCGCTCTCCCGGGGGGCCCCAAGACCCATGTCCCCCTCCCACCCCGGCACCGGGACCGAGCCCCCAAAATATCCCCCCAAGGGGCATTTGCGCCTCAGCTTTGGGGTCCCGCACCATCCAAACATCGCCCCCCCACCCCCCAAAATGAAACCCTCCCTGGGACCCACAAAGGGATTTGGGGCTCCATTCTGGAAGCTGCGAGCTCCAAACACCCCCCAAGAGAAAACGGCACTCGGGGACCCCCCGAGAGATTTGGGGTGAGCTCCTGAGGGGAAAAAGGGCGGGAAACGTGAGGGGAAAAAAGGGCGGGAAACGTGAGGGGAAAAAGGGCGGGAAACGTGAGGGGAAAAGGGCGGGAAACGTGAGGGGAAAAAGGGCGGGAAACGTGAGGGGAAAAAGGTGATCTGCACCCCGAGACACTGCAATGGGTTGGGGCTGGTCCTGCAGGAACCCCAAACACCCCAAACACCCCAGCACACTGGGGCTGCTCCTGCAGGGACCCCCAAACCCAAAACAGGATCCATTACAATCAATGGGGGGCCAAATAATGAGGCTCGGGGGGCTGCCAAAAAAGGCTCCATTCATGGCAAAGGAGGCTGCCAAATAGTGATTGCCCATGGGCTGCCAAAAAGACAACTATAAAATTCAATTGGAGCTGACAAAATGTGACCCTCAAGGGGGTTGCAAAAAAAGATGTTTTCAAATCAATGGGGGCTGCCAAATACTGAGGCTCCAGGGGCTGACAAAACACAAACCATTACAGTCAAGGCGGGCTGCGAAACAGTGACCAAAAATGGAGGGGCTGCCAGAAAGACACCGATTAAAGACAATGGGGGATGCCAAATAGTGACACAACAAGGGGCTGCCACAAAGGGATCTATTCCAAGCAATGGGCGCTGCCAGATTTTAAACACCACTCCCCCAAAACCCCATAACCCCTCCTCCAACCCCTAAAATCGCCCCAAATCCCCCCACCCCCTTGCACTCACCACCAACAATAACCCAGTTACACCGAAAAATACCCCCAAAAACCCCTCCACCCCCACAGAAACTGCCCTTAACCTCCCAAGCCTCCCCCAAACTCCCCCCAAGCCCCCTCCCCTCACGCCCCGGCCCGGGGGTCCCGCCCAGGTGACCTCCGCGGGCTCCGGCCGCACCTTCACGACGCTGCTGCTCAGCGAGAAGCCCCCCGAGAACGGGGATGTTCCCCCACAGCCCCCCCGCACCTGCCCTACCCCGAGGAGCTGCTGCTCACCCGCCTCTTCCTGCCCGAGCCTCAAAGGGGGGGGACCCCAATGTTTGGGGGACGCCCCGAGGGATTCGGGCCGAGCTCCCCCTCCCCGCTCACCTGCGGGATGCTCCCGGGGCCGCGGCGGACAGAGCGGGCGCCGACCACGCGCTTCTCCTGCCGCTTTGCCTCTTCCTGCTCCTCCTCTTCCTCTCTCTCCCTGCTCTTCCTCCCGCTCCTCCTCCTCCAGCGCTCCTCCCGCTCCTCCTCCTTCCTCATCCCGCCTCCTCCTGCTCTTCTCTCCGCCCTTCTCCCGCGCCTTCCTCACCCCTCCTCCTCCTCCTCCTCCTGCATCCCTTCTCCTGCTCCCCCCGGGCCCAGCGCCCACCCTTGGCCCCCCTTTTCCCAAGGCGGTCGCATCCCGCGGGAGGAGCCGGGATGGAGCCGGGGCAGCTCGGGCTGGGGCAGCGCTGGGCTCTGGGCCCGGCCTGGGCGCCCCCCACGCGCCCCCTCCCCAAATTCCCCTGCCGGGGGGCTCAGGGGGGTCCCGGCGCCTTTTGGGCTTCGCCGGGTGCCGTGCTGGGCTTCAGGTGCCTCCCGAGGCCCCCCCAGAGCGGGGTGACACGGGGGGGACACACGGGGGTCCCCATTCCCGATCCATCCCCGCCTTCTGCCCCCCAATCGCGGCCCCCCCAAGTCCCTCCCCACCGCCCCCCAATAAACGGAACTCCTGTAGGAACTCCTCTATTTCCATAATTTTAGGGCTCTGGGATTTCCTCAAACCCCCTGTTCCCGGGATTTTCAGCAGCTGGCAGTGCCCAAACACCCCCGTACACAGATTGTTTGGGCTTCTGTTCCCTAACCCCCCTGCTCCTGGGATTTTCAGTGCTGGCACTGCCCACAATCCCCTGTTCCAGCATTTTCAGCTCCTGCAGCTGCCCAGTCCCAGATCTCCGGGGCTCAGGTGCACCCCAAAATGGGGATGGGGATGTCCAGGGGCTCAGGTGTGCCCAAAAACGAGGCCCCAGCTGAGGGCGTTCTCTGCTCGGCTCAGCGCTGCCTGAGGCCTGGGGCTGCAGCAAGGGGGGACACCCTCCTCCAGCGGGGACGTCCCGCAAACGGGGGACCCCCACAAGCCCCTCGCAACCCCCGCGGCTGGGCTGGCCCTGCCTGGATGCCGGGAGCCACCAGAACCGCTCTGTCCCTGCCCTCTGCACCTGCACAGGCACAGGAAATACAAGGAGAGGCCCAGGAGCTGAGAGGAGGAGCGGGAGAGATCCCGCCCCGAGCACTGCAACGGGCACAACAGACCCAGCCTGGGCACAGGGAGGGAATTTATTACCAACCAAATCCCAGCAGCACCAGGACAAGGCAAAGAAATCTCTCCAACACCTTCCCCCCACCCAGCGGGGATCACCCGGAACGGGGTCACCAGGGCTCTGCCCAACGGGGGTCACTGGGGATCATCCAACGCCGATCCTCCCACGGGGGATGGAGCTGGGGCAGCGCACGAAGCTCTTCCTGCACTCGGGGCACTCGCGGGGCTTCCCTTAGTGGTGCCTCCGTTGGTGTTGGGTCAAGTGAGAGCTGCTGGAGAAGCTCTTCCCACACTCGGGACACTCGTAGGGCCTCTCCCCGGTGTGGAGGCGCCGGTGGGTGATGAGGTTGCAGTTTTGTTTGAAGCCCTTCCCGCAGTCGGGGCAGCGGAAGGGCCTCTCGTCCGTGTGAATGCGCTCATGTATGAGGAGATTGGAGCTACTCTGGAACCTCTTCCCACACTCGGGACACTCGTAGGGCCTCTCCCCGGTGTGGCTGCGCTGGTGTTCAAGCAGTCTGGAGCTGTTGGTGAAGCCCTTCCCACATTGTCCACACTCAAAAGGCTTTTCCCCAGCGTGGATCATCTGGTGTTCCAGCAGCTTGGAGCTGACTCTGAAGCCCTTCCCACACTCCCCACACTTGTAGGCTTCTCCCCAGTGTGTATCCTATTGTGGATGACCAGGTGAGTGCTCCTGGAGAAGCTCTTCCCACACTCGGGACACTCGTAGGGCCTCTCCCCGGTGTGGCTGCGCTGGTGTTCAAGCAGCTTGGAGCTGTTGGTGAAGCCCTTCCCACACTCCCCACACTCGTAGGGCCGTTCCCCGTTGTGCATCCTCTGGTGTGCCCTCAGCTTGGAGCTCTGGCTAAAGCCCTTCCCACACTGCTCACACTCGTAGCGCCATTCCCCGGTGTGGATGCTCTGGTGATCCATCAGCCGGCATTTGTACCTGAAGCCTTTCCCACATTCCAAACACTTGTGGGGCCATTCCCCAGTGTGAGTGCTCTGGTGTTCCAGCAGCTTGGAGCTGTCTCTGAAGCTCTTCCCACACTCCCCACACTTGTAGGGCTGTTCCCCGGTGTGAATCCTCTGATGGCAAATCAGATTGGAGCTCACCCTGAAGCTCTTCCCACACTCCAAGCACTTGTGGGGTTTCTCCCCATCCTGAGGCTTCTCCCCCAGCTCCGAGCTCTGGCTGCATCTCCGGCCACCTTCCTGGCACAGGGGGGCTCCTTCCTCCTTGGATCTCTGTGGGCTGCGTTTGCAGCCCCTCCTCGTGGGGGATCTCCGGGGCTTTTCCTCCTCCTCCATCCAGCCACACCTTGGGAATGACAAATCCTGGTTTGGGGTGAAAAACAAGGGCTGAGTGCCTTGGGCTGGGGGTTCCTCCTGCCCAGGTCCACCTCTGGGAGTCTCCGGGGCTTTTGTGTCCATAAAAACCCCAAACCACCACGATTCAGCACAAAAAACCCTCCCAGCAGCTCCCCCTCTATCATCTCTCCACTTTGGGCTTCTGGGGCTCTCCTTTCCCTGCCCTCATCGGGGTCCCGTGGCTCCTGGGGTTCCCCCCTCTCCGTGGTCCCGCTCAGGGATGATCCGGGGGGTTTTGGGGCTCCCAGGGGTCCCTTCTCCCCTGATTCTCTGCTCCGGGCTTCCAGCGATCCCAGGGGTCCCCCCTTATCCAGGCTCCCCCCCTCTCCAGGCTGCCGGGGGTCCCCCAGCTCCGGGATCGCCCCTCTCCCCTCACCCCACCCCGGGGCTCCCGGCGTTCCCCTCCACCGCTCTCCCGGGGGGCCCCAAGACCCATGTCCCCCTCCCACCCCGGCACCGGGACCGAGCCCCCAAAATATCCCCCCAAGGGGCATTTGCGCCTCAGCTTTGGGGTCCCGCACGATCCAAACATCGCCCCCCCACCCCCCAAAAATGAAACCCTCCCTGGGACCCACAAAGGGATTTGGGGCTCCATTCTGGAAGCTGCGAGCTCCAAACACCCCCCAAGAGAAAACGGCACTCGGAGACCCCCTGAGAGATTTGGGGTGAGCTCCTGAGGGGAAAAAAGGCGGGAAACGTGAGGGGAAAAAGGGCGGGAAACGTGAGGGGAAAAAGGGCGGGAAACGTGAGGGGAAAAAGGGGGTCTGCACCCCGAGACACTGCAATGGGTTGGGACTGCTCCTGCAGGAACCCCAAACACCCCAAACACCCGAGAACACTGGGGCTGCTCCTGCAGGGACCCCCAAACCCAAAACAGGATCCATTACAATCAATGGGGGGCCAAATAATGAATCTGGGGGGGCTGCCAAAAAGAGACATACAGGAATTAATGGGGGCTGACAAACAGTGATCCCTGAAGGGGCTGCCAAAAAAGGATCCACACAAGGCAATCCGGGCTGCTAAACAGTGAGTTCCCGGGAGCTGCTCGAAAGGGATCCATTCACGTCAATGGGGCTGCCAAATAATGACTTAACAAGGGGCTGCCATAAAAGGACCTCCAGCAGTCAATAGGACTGCGAAATAGTGACCCACAGAGCGGGGCGAAGGGGCTGCCAGAAAGGGTTCCATTCAAGTTAATGGCGGCTACAAATTCGTGAGTCCGAGACGGCAGCCAAAAAGGGATCGATCAAACTGAATTGGGGCTGCCAAATAGGATCAATTGATGTCAATTGGGGCTGCCAAATACTGAGGGCGCGGGACGCTGCCACAAAGGGATCTTCTCCAAGCAATGGGCGCTGCCAGATTTTAAACCAAAAAGCCCCCCAAACCCCAATAACCCCTCCTCCAACCCCTAAATACGCCCCAAATCCCCCCACCCCCTTTCAGTCACCACCAAAAATAACACAGTTACACCGAAAAATCCCCACAAAAACCCCTCCATCCCCCACAGAAACTCCCCCTTAACCTCCCAAGCCTCCCCCAAACTCCCCCCAAGCCCCCTCCCCTCACGCCCCGGCCCGGGGGTCCCGCCCAGGTGACCTCCGCGGGCTCCGGCCGCACCTTCACGACGCTGCTGCTCAGCGAGAAGCCCCCCGAGAACGGGGATGTTCCCCCACAGCCCCCCCGCACCTGCCCTACCCCGAGGACCTGCTGCTCACCCGCCTCTTCCTGCCCGAGCCTCAAAAGGGGGGGGACCCCAATGTTTGGGGGACGCCCCGAGGGATTCGGGCCGAGCTCCCCCTCCCCGCTCACCTGCGGGATGCTCCCGGGGCCGCGGCGGACAGAGCGGGCGCCGACCACGCGCTTCTCCTGCCGCTTTGCCTCTTCCTGCTCCTCCTCTTCCTCTCTCTCCCTGCTCTTCCTCCCGCTCCTCCTCCTCCAGCGCTCCTCCCGCTCCTCCTCCTTCCTCATCCCGCCTCCTGCTGCTCTTCTCTCCGCCCTTCTCCCGCGCCTTCCTCACCCCTCCTCCTCCTCCTCCTCCTGCATCCCTTCTCCTGCTCCCCCCGGGCCCAGCGCCCACCCTTGGCCCCCCCTTTTCCCAAGGCGGTCGCATCCCGCGGGAGGAGCCGGGATGGAGCCGGGGCAGCTCGGGCTGGGGCAGCGCTGGGCTCTGGGCCCGGCCTGGGCGCCCCCCACGCGCCCCCTCCCCAAATTCCCCTGGCGGGGGGCTCAGGGGGGTCCCGGCGCCTTTTGGGCTTCGCCGGGTGCCGTGCTGGGCTTCAGGTGCCTCCCGAGGCCCCCCCAGAGCGGGGTGACACGGGGGGGACACACGGGGGTCCCCATTCCCGATCCATCCCCGGCTCCTGCCCCCCCAAGTCCCTCCCCACCGCCCCCCAGTAGACGGGACTCCTGTAGGAACTCCTCTTTTTCCATTATTTCAGTGCTCTGGGATTTCCTCAACCCCCCTGTTCCCGGCATTTTCAGCAGCTGGCAGTGCCCAAACCCCCCCGTACACAGATTGTTTGGGCTCTGTTCCCAAACCCCCTGCTCCTGGGATTTTCAGTGCTGGCACTGCCCACAATCCCCTGTTCCAGCATTTTTAGCTCCTGCAGCTGCCCAGTCCCAGATCTCCGGGGCTCAGGTGCACCCCAAAATGGGGATGGGGATGTCCAGGGGCTCAGGTGTGCCCAAAAACGAGGCCCCAGCTGAGGGCGTTCTCTGCTCGGCTCAGCGCTGCCTGAGGCCTGGGGCTGCAGCAAGGGGGGACACCCTCCTCCAGCGGGGATGTCCCGCAAACGGGGGACCCCCACAAGCCCCTCGCAACCCCCGGGGCTGGGCTGGCCCTGCCTGGATGCCGGGAGCCACCAGAACCGCTCTGTCCCTGCCCTCTGCACCTGCACAGGCACAGGAAATACAAGGAGAGGCCCAGGAGCTGAGAGGAGGAGCGGGAGAGATCCCGCCCCGAGCACTGCAACGGGCACAACAGACCCAGCCTGGGCACAGGGAGGGAATTTATTACCAACCAAATCCCAGCAGCACCAGGACAAGGCAAAGAAATCTCTCCAACACCTTCCCCCCACCCAGCGGGGATCACCCGGAACGGGGTCACCAGGGCTCTGCCCAACGGGGGTCACTGGGGATCATCCAACGCCGATCCTCCCACGGGGGATGGAGCTGGGGCAGCGCACGAAGCTCTTCCTGCACTCGGGGCACTCGCGGGGCTTCCCTTAGTGGTGCCTCCGTTGGTGTTGGGTCAAGAGAGTGCTCCTGGAGAAGCTCTTCCCACACTCGGGACACTCGTAGGGCCTCTCCCCGGTGTGGAGGCGCCGGTGGGTGACGAGGTGGGCGTTTTGCTTGAAGCCCTTCCCGCAGTCGGGGCAGCGGAAGGGCCTCTCATCTGTGTGAGTGCGCTCATGTTTGAGGAGATCAGAGCCACTCTGGAACCTCTTCCCACACTCGGGACACTCGTAGGGCCTCTCCCCGGTGTGGCTGCGCTCGTGTTTAATCAGGCTGGAGCTGTTGGTGAAGCCCTTCCCACACTCCTCACACTCGTAGGGTCGTTCCCCACTGTGCATCCTCTGGTGTTCCATCAGCTTGGAGCTCTGGCTAAAGCCCTTCCCACACTCCCCACACGCGTAGGGCCGCTCCCCAGTGTGCATCCTCTGGTGTGCCCTCAGGTTGCAGCTCCAGCTAAAGCCCTTCCCACACTGCTCACACTCGTAGCGCCGTTCCCCGGTGTGGATGCTACAGTGTTCCATCAGCTGGCATTTGTAGCTGAAGCCTTTCCCACATTCCAAGCAGTTGTGGGGCCATTCCCCAGTGTGAGTGCTCTGGTGTTCCAGCAGCTTGGAGCTCTCTCTGAAGCTCATCCCACACTCCCTGCATTTGTAGGGCCTCTCTCCGGTGTGGATCTTCCGGTGTCTATGCAGGCTGGAGCTCTGTCTGAAGCTTTTCCCACACTCCCCACACTTGTAGGGCTGTTCCCCGGTGTGGATCCTCCGGTGTTCAATCAGCTGGGACCTCTGCCTGAAGCTCTTCCCACACTCCTCACACTCGTGGGGCCATTCCCCAGTGTGGATCCTCCGGTGTTTAATCAGGTCGGAGCTGTACTTGAAGCCCTTCCCACACTCCCCACACTCATAGGGCCGATTCCCAGTGTGGATCCTCTGGGGCTGGACCAGGCTGGAGCTCGACCTGAAGCTCCTCCCATGCTCCAAGCACTTGTGGGGTTTCTCCCCATCCTGAGGCTTCTCCCCGAGCTCCGAGCTCTGGCCGGATCTCCGGCTGCCTTCCTGGCACAGGGGGGCTCCTTCCTCCTTGGATCTCTGTGGGCTGCGTTTGCAGCCCCTCCTCGTGGGGGATCTCCGGGACTTTTCCTCCTCCTCCATCCGGCCACACCTTGGGAATGACAAATCCTGGTTTGGGGGGAGAAACAAGGGCTGAACGCCTTGGGCTGGGGGCTCCTCCTGCCCAGGTTGACCTCTGGGAATCTCCGGGGGTTTCATGTCCATAGAAACCCCAAACCACCACGATTCAGCACAAAAAACCCTCCCAGCAGTTGCCCCTCTCTGATCTCTCCACTTTGGGCTTCTGGGGCTCTCCTTTCCCTGCCCTCATTGGGGTCCCGAGGCTCCTGGGGTTCCCCCCTCTCCGTGGTCCCGCTCAGGGATGATCCGGGGGGTTTTGGGGCTCCCAGGGGTCCCTTCTCCCCTGATTCTCTGCTCCGGGCTTCCAGCGATCCCAGGGGTCCCCCCTTATCCAGGCTCCCCCCCTCTCCAGGCTGCCGGGGGTCCCCCAGCTCCGGGATCGCCCCTCTCCCCTCACCCCACCCCGGGGCTCCCGCCGTTCCCCTCCACCGCTCTCCCGGGGGGCCCCAAGACCCATGTCCCCCTCCCACCCCGGCACCGAGCCCCCAAAATATCCCCCCAAGGGGCATTTGCGCCTCAGCTTTGGGGTCCCGCACCATCCAAACATCGCCCCCCCACCCCCCAAAATGAAACCCTCCCAGGGACCCACAAAGGGATTCGGGGCTCCATTCTGGAAGCTGCGAGCTCCAAACACCCCACAAGAAAAAACGGCACTCGGGGACCCCCCGAGAGATTTGGGGCGAGCTCCTGAGGGGAAAAAGGGCTGAAAACGTGAGGGAAAAAAGGCGGGAAACGTGAGGGAGAAAAGGGCGGGAAACGTGAGGGGAAAAAGGGCGGGAAACGTGAGGGAAAAAAGAGAAGGAAACGTGAGGGGAAAAAGGTGGTCTGCACCCCAAGACACCGCAACGCGTTGGGGCTGCTCCTGCAGGAACCCCAAACACCCCAAACACCCCAGCACACTGGGGCTGCTCCTGCAGGGACCCCCAAACCCAAAACAGGATCCATTACAATCCATGGGGGGCCAAACAATGAGGATCGGGGGGCTGCCAAAAAAGGCTCCATTCACGGCAATGGAGGCTGCCAAATAGTGATTGCCCATGGGCTGCCAAAAAGACAACTATAAAATTCAATTGGAGCTGACAAAATGTGACCCTCAAGGAGGTTGCAAAAACAAAATGTTTTCAAATCAATGAGGGTTGCCAAATAGTGAGGCTCCAGGGGCTGCCAAAACACAAACCATTACAGTCAAGGCAGGCTGCCAAATAGTGACCATTTGTGGGGGGGCTGCCAGAAAGACACCGATTAAAGACAATGGGGGATGCCAAATAGTGACACAACAAGGGGCTGCCACAAAGGGATCTATTCCAAGCAATGGGCGCTGCCTGATTTTAAACACCACGCCCCAAAACCCCATAACCCCTCCTCCAACCCCTAAAATTGCCCCAAATCCCCCCACCCCCTTGCACTCACCACCAAAAATAACCCAGTTACACCGACCCCCTCCCGATAAACCCCTCCATCCCCCCAAGAAACTCCCCCTTAACCTCCCAAGCCTCCCCCAAACTCCCCCCAAGCCCCCTCCCCTCACGCCCCGGCCCGGGGGTCCCGCCCAGGTGACCTCCGCGGGCTCCGGCCGCACCTTCACGACGCTGCTGCTCAGCGAGAAGCCCCCCGAGAACGGGGATGTTCCCCCACAGCCCCCCCGCACCTGCCCTACCCCGAGGACCTGCTGCTCACCCGCCTCTTCCTGCCCGAGCCTCAAAAGGGGGGGGACCCCAATGTTTGGGGGACGCCCCGAGGGATTCGGGCCGAGCTCCCCCTCCCCGCTCACCTGCGGGATGCTCCCGGGGCCGCGGCGGACAGAGCGGGCGCCGACCACGCGCTTCTCCTGCCGCTTTGCCTCTTCCTGCTCCTCCTCTTCCTCTCTCTCCCTCCTCTTCCTCCCGCTCCTCCTCCTCCAGCGCTCCTCCCGCTCCTCCTCCTTCCTCATCCCGCCTCCTCCTGCTCTTCTCTCCGCCCTTCTCCCGCGCCTTCCTCACCCCTCCTCCTCCTCCTCCTGCATCCCTTCTCCTGCTCCCCCCGGGCCCAGCGCCCACCCTTGGCCCCCCCTTTTCCCAAGGCGGTCGCATCCCGCGGGAGGAGCCGGGATGGAGCCGGGGCAGCTCGGGCTGGGGCAGCGCTGGGCTCTGGGCCCGGCCTGGGCGCCCCCCACGCGCCCCCTCCCCAAATTCCCCTGGCGGGGGGCTCAGGGGGGTCCCGGCGCCTTTTGGGCTTCGCCGGGTGCCGTGCTGGGCTTCAGGTGCCTCCCGAGGCCCCCCCAGAGCGGGGTGACACGGGGGGGACACACGGGGGTCCCCATTCCCGATCCATCCCCGCCTTCTGCCCCCCAATCGCGGCCCCCCCAAGTCCCTCCCCACCGCCCCCCAATAAACGGGGCCGGGGCGAACTGCGAAGCTTTATTGGGAACACTGGGAGCAGCCGGGCGGGGGCAGAGTGACAGCGGGGCTGGGGGGGACACACGAGCCCCCCAAAATCAGCGCGGGGACGGAGCGGGGGGTCCCGGCCGGGCCCGAGGCCACGGGGAGGGGCTGCGGCCGCCGGCGGCTCAGGAGCTCTGTGGGCAGAGAAAAGGGGGTGACACCCCCGAGTAGGGCGAGGTTTCCTCCAGCCAGCATTGGGCTGATCAAAAAAGGGCTCTGGGGAGCCCCATCACCTCCCCAGGTGCCACAGTCTTCCTCACTCTGCACTTTCCCCTTTCTTCCCCAGGCATGCGCAGTCTCTTGTTGGCGGCTTCAGCAGTTTCTCGAGTGGTCTCAGCAAGCTTTGTTCATCATTTCTGTGAGTTCTTTTCCCTGTTTCTTGCCAAGTTGCATTCTGTGCCTCAAGCTTGTGACCAATATTTGCCAACTTTTGCACTGTATCTTATACTTGCACAGGTACAAAGATTTTAACCCTTTCAACTGGCACGGGCACAACAGACCCAGCCTGGGCACAGGGAGGGAATTTATTACCAACCAAATCCCAGCAGCACCAGGACAAGGCAAAGAAATCTCTCCAACACCTTCCCCCCACCCAGCGGGGATCACCCGGAACGGGGTCACCAGGGCTCTGCCCAACGGGGGTCACTGGGGATCATCCAACGCCGATCCTCCCACGGGGGATGGAGCTGGGGCAGCGCACGAAGCTCTTCCTGCACTCGGGGCACTCGCGGGGCTTCCCTCAGTGGTGCCTCCGTTGGTGTCGGGTCAAGTTAGAGCTGCTGCAGAAGCTCTTCCCACACTCGGGACACTCGTAGGGCCTCTCCCCAGTGTGGAGGCGCCGGTGGGCGATGAGGGTGGACTTTTCCTTGAAGCCCTTCCCGCAGTCGGGGCAGCGGAAGGGCCTCTCATCCGTGTGAATGCGCTCATGTCTAAGGAGATTGGAGCTACTGTGGAACCTCTTCCCACACTCGGGACACTCGTAGGGCCTCTCCCCGGTGTGGCTGCGCTGGTGTTCCAGCAGCTTGGAGCTGTTGCTGAAGCCCTTCCCACACTCACAACACTCATGTGGCCGTTCCCCGGTGTGCATCCTCTGGTGTCTGATCAGGTGGCAGCTCTGCCTGAAGCTCTTCCCACACTCCTCACACTCATAGGGCTTTTCCCCAGTGTGGATCCTCTGGTGTACCCTCAGGATGGAGTTGTTGCTGAAGCTCTTCCCACACTCCCCACACACATAGGGCTGATCCCTGGTGTGGATCCTGAGGTGGGTGACCAGCTGAGAGCTCTGGCTGAAGCTCTTCCCACACTCCCCACACTCATAGGGTCGTTCCCCAGTGTGGATCCTCTGGTGGTGGATAAGGTGGGTGCTTGTGGTGAAGCTCTTCCCACACTCCCCACAGTCGTAGGGCTTCTCCCCAGTGTGGATCCTCTGGTGGCGGAACAGGGTGGAGCTGGTGGTGAAGCTCTTCCCACACTCCCCACACTCATAGGGCCGATCCCTGGCGTGGATCCTCAGGTGGATGACCAGCTGACAGCTCCAGCTAAAGCTCTTCCCACACTCCTCACACTCATAGGGCCGATTCCGAGTGTGGATCCTCTGGTGCTGGACCAAGCTGGAGCTCGACCTGAACCTTCTCCCACACTCCAAGCACTTGTGGGGTTTCTCCCCAGCCTGAGGCTTCTCCCCCAGCTCCGAGCTCTGGCTGGATCTCCGGCCGCCTTCCTGGCACAGGGGGGCTCCTTCCTCCTTGGATCTCTGTGGGCTGCGTTTGCAGCCTCTCCTCGTGGGGGATCTCTGGGGTTTTTCCTCCTCCTCCATCCAGCCACGCCTTGGGAATGACAAATCCTGGTTTGGGGGGAAAAACAAGGGCTGAGCGCCTTGGGCTGGGGGTTCCTCCTGCCCAGATTTATCACTGGGAGTCTCCGGGGCTTTTGGGGATGTTTGGGGTTCCTGCAGGACCAGCCCCAACGCGTTGTGGTGTCTCAGGATGCAGACCACATTTTCCCCCTCACGTTTCCCGCCCTTTTCCCTTCAGGTTTCCCTCTCTTTTTTCCCCTCACGTTTCCCACCCTTTTTCGCCTCAGGAGATCGCCCCATTTTGGGGTCCATAAAAACCCCAAACCACCACCATTCAGCACAAAAAACCCTCCCAGCAGTTGCCCCTCTCTGATGTCTCCACTTTGGGCTTCTGGGGCTCTCCTTTCCCTGCCCTCATCGGGGTCCCGTGGCTCCTGGGGTTCCCCCTCTCCGTGGTCCCGCTCAGGGATGATCCGGGGGGTTTTGGGGCTCCCAGGGGTCCCTTCTCCCCTGATTCTCTGCTTCGGGCTTCCAGCGATCCCAGGGGTCCCCCCTTATCCAGGCTCCCCCCCTCTCCAGGCTGCCGGGGGTCCCCCAGCTCCGGGATCGCCCCTCTCCCCTCCCCCCACCCCGGGGCTCCCGGCGTTCCCCTCCACCGCTCTCCCGGGGGGCCCCAAGACCCATGTCCCCCTCCCACCCCGGCACCGGGACCGAGCCCCCAAAATATCCCCCCAAGGGGCATTTGCGCCTCAGCTTTGGGGTCCCGCACCATCCAAACATCGCCCCCCCACCCCCCAAAATGAAACCCTCCCTGGGACCCACAAAGGGATTTGGGGCTCTAATCTGGAAGCTGCGAGCTCCAAACACCCCCCAAGAAAAAACTGCACTCGGGGACCCCCCGAGAGATTTGGGGTGAGCTCCTGAGGGGAAAAAAGGTGGGAAACGTGAGGGGAAAAAGGGGCGGGAAACGTGAGGGGAAAAAAGGGCGGGAAACGTGAGGGGAGAAAAGGGCGGGAAACGTGAGGGGAAAAAAGGGCAGGAAACGTGAGGGGAAAAAGGGGGTCTGCACCCCAAGACACCACAACGCGCTGGGGCTGCTCCTGTAGGAACCCCAAACACCCCAAACACCCCAGCACACTGGGGCTGGTCCTGCAGGTAACCCCAAACACAAAACAGGATCCATTACAATCAATGGGGGGCCAAATAATGAGTCTGGGGGGGGCTGCCAAAAAGAGACATACAGGAATTAATGGGGGCTGACAAACAGTGATCCCTGTAGGGGCTGCCAAAAAAGGACCCACACAAGTCAATCCGGGCTGCTAAATATTGAGTTCCCGGGTGCTGCTCGAAAGGGATCCATTCACGGCAATCAGACTGCCAAATAATGACTTATCAAGGCGCTGGCAAAAAGGATCTCTAAAGGAACGTCAAAAGGGCTGCAAAATAGGTACCCCGAGTGGGGGGGGCTTGCGAGAAAGGGTCCCATACAAGTTAACTGGGGCTACAAATTCATGAGTCCGAGACGGCTGCCAAAAAGGGATCGATCAAACTGAACTGGGGCTGCCAAATAGGATCAATAGATGTCAATGGGGGCTGCCACAAAGGGATCAATTCCAAGCAATGGGCGCTAGCGCATTGCGAATCCAAGCCCCTACAACCCCTCCTCCAACCCCTACAATTGCCTGAAATCCCCCCACCCTCTTGCACTCACCACCAACAATAACAGAGTTACACCAAAAAATCCCCCCAAAAACCCCTCCGCCCCCCACAGAAACTCGCCCTTAACCTCCCAAGCCTCCCCCAAACTCCCCCCAAGCCCCCTCCCCTCACGCCCCGGCCCGGGGGTCCCGCCCAGGTGACCTCCGCGGGCTCCGGCCGCACCTTCACGACGCTGCTGCTCAGCGAGAAGCCCCCCGAGAACGGGGATGTTCCCCCACAGCCCCCCCGCACCTGCCCTACCCCGAGGAGCTGCTGCTCACCCGCCTCTTCCTGCCCGAGCCTCAAAAGGGGGGGGACCCCAATGTTTGGGGGACGCCCCGAGGGATTCGGGCCGAGCTCCCCCTCCCCGCTCACCTGCGGGATGCTCCCGGGGCCGCGGCGGACAGAGCGGGCGCCGACCACGCGCTTCTCCTGCCGCTTTGCCTCTTCCTGCTCCTCCTCTTCCTCTCTCTCCCTCCTCTTCCTCCCGCTCCTCCTCCTCCAGCGCTCCTCCCGCTCCTCCTCCTTCCTCATCCCGCCTCCTGCTGCTCTTCTCTCCGCCCTTCTCCCGCGCCTTCCTCACCCCTCCTCCTCCTCCTCCTCCTGCATCCCTTCTCCTGCTCCCCCCGGGCCCAGCGCCCACCCTTGGCCCCCCCTTTTCCCAAGGCGGTCGCATCCCGCGGGAGGAGCCGGGATGGAGCCGGGGCAGCTCGGGCTGGGCCAGCGCTGGGCTCTGGGCCCGGCCTGGGCGCCCCCCACGCGCCCCCTCCCCAAATTGCCCTGGCGGGGGGCTCAGGGGGGTCCCGGCGCCTTTTGGGCTTCGCCGGGTGCCGTGCTGGGCTTCAGGTGCCTCCCGAGGCCCCCCCAGAGCGGGGTGACACGGGGGGGACACACGGGGGTCCCCATTCCCGATCCATCCCCGCCTTCTGCCCCCCCAATCGCGGCCCCCCAAGTCCCTCCCCACCGCCCCCCAATAAACGGGACCGGGGCGAACTGGGAAGCTTTATTGGGAACACTGAGAGCAGCCGGGCGGGGGCAGAGTGACAGCGGGGCTGGGGGGGACACACGAGCCCCCCAAAATCAGCGCGGGGACGGAGCGGGGGGTCCCGGCCGGGCCCGAGGCCACGGGGAGGGGCTGCGGCCGCCGGCGGCTCAGAGCTCTGTGGGCAGAGAAAAGGGGGTGACTCCGGGCTGGGGGGCCCCGGGGGGAGCGCACAGCTCCGGGGGAGGGGGGACGCGACCCCCGGGACCCCCCCTCACCTTCTTGCGCAGGTAGAAGCCGAGCCCCAGCGCCAGGAAGACAAAGCCCAGCACGAAGCCCCCGATCCCCGTCAGCATCTTGCTGCGGCCGGCGTCCGGCGGCATCTCTGGGGGGTCCGCAGGGCTCAGGACCCCCCAAATCCTCTCACACACACCCCGAGCTCCTCCAAGCACCCTCCCAGTCGCCCCCAGCCCACCCAGGACCCGCTGAAATCTCCTCCCAATCCCTTCCCAGCCTCCCCAGCACACACCAAAGCCCCTCCCGTCCCTCTCAGCGTCCCACAGCCCCCTCCCAGTTGCCCCCCACCGCCCCAGGACCCCCAGACCCTCTCCCAGTCCCTTCCCAGCCCCACCGGGACTCACCAAGACCCCTCCCAGTCTCTTCCCAGCACAACCAACCTCATCCCAACCCCTGCTTTTCCAGCCCCGATCTCCTTCCAGCTCCTCCAGGCTCCCTCAAATCCCTCCCAGTTACACCCAGCACCCCCAAACTCCCTCCCAGCGCCCACCGCCACCCCCAAAACCCCATCCCACCCTCCCCAGCATCCTAAAAACCCCTTCCCAGCCCTCCCACACCCCCAAGCCCCTCTCCCACTTTAAACCAGCCTCTCTCCCGCTCCCTCCCAGTTCCTCCCAGCGCAGCCCAATCCCCCTCCCGGCCCCCCCAGTGCCTCCCCCGCTGCCCCCGGCGCTGTGGGGGCCGTACCCCAGTGCCGCCTCAGGGGCTGCTCCAGGCTGACGTGCTCCACCTGGCAGCTGTAGCTGACCCCGCGCTGGGGGGGAATTTCCAGCAGCACCAGCAGCTGGTAGCTCCAGTCCCCGTTGGGGACGATGTCGGTGGCCACCACGTGCCCCGAGAGCTCCTGCTGGCCCTGGAACCACCTCACCTGGATCTCCGCAGGGTAGAAATCCATCACGGAGCACAGCAGGCGGCCGGGCCCGGCCTGGGAGCTCGAGGGCACCAGCGAGATGGACACGCTGGGGGGCACTGGGAGAGAGCGGGGACACACTGGGATCAGCTGGGGGGGGGCACTGGGAGAGACTGGGGAGGGCTGCTGTGGCATTGAGAGGCACTGGGAGGGACTAGGATGGACTGGGATGGGACTAGGATGTCACTGGGACACACTGGGATGGTACTGGGAGGGACTGGGATGTTACTGGGAGGGCACCGGGATGTTACTGGGAGGGAGTGTGGTTGCACTGGGAGGAGCTGGGATGTTACTGGGAGACACTGGGATGTCACTGGGAGGCACTGGGATGGCACTGGGATGTTACTGGGATGTTACTGGGAGGGACTGGGATGGCACTGGGATGTTACTGGGAGGGACTGGGACGCACTGGGATGGCACTGGGAGGCACTGGGATGTTACTGGGAGGCACTGGGACGTTACTGGGAGGCACTGGGACGGCACTGGGATGTTACTGGCAGGGACTGGGATGTTACTGGTGTGGCACTGGGATGGCAGTGGGATGTTACTGGGAGGGACTGGCAGGCACTGGGATGTTACTGGGAGGCACTGGCAGGCACTGGGATGTTACTGGGAGGGACTGGGAACGAAGCGCGCGGCACTGGCAGAGTCCCGCGCGGGGCACTCGGCGCTGCGGGTCGGCCTGGCAACTGATGAGTCATCAGAGAGACGCGCTCTGATTGGCTGAGGGGCGGCAGCTCCACGCGCGGGTGGGATGGACAAGCGGGGGGGCACTGGGGGAGACTGGGACGGACTGGGATGCACAAGAGGCCCCGGGGATGGGCACAAGGAGGGCTGAGGGCTCTGCGGTGATTCCCGGGGAGGTTTTGAGGGGCTCCAGGGTCATTCCCGGGGCCGGGCCCGAGGGGACACGCTCTGCCCCACGCTCACCTCTGCGCTCCACGCTGAAAGGGGTGTACAGTCTGTAGTTGTGCCGGCAAACCGTGTCCACTAAAGCCCGCATGTACTCGAGCCGTTCTGGGTTGCTGTTCCTGCACCGGGCCTGTTCCTCCCCATACGGGGTGAACCCCACGTAGTGCCCCACGTCGCTGTCATACTGAAAGATCTGCTGCCGGTTGTAGATGTTCCTCTCCACCAACCTCACCTTCTCCGTGCCGTTAGTGAAGTGACACTCAGACACAAACACCCTCTGGAAGACCCCTGTGTGTGCGAGACACAGGTCAGGGGGTGCCCCCCCAGCACCCCCCGAGCTCCGGGGCCCCCCCGGATCCCCGCTCCGCACCCGCTGTGCCCCACGGCCGCCATGGGACCCTCCTGCCCGCGCTCCCACTACCTCCTTTCCGCCCTTCTCCCCATTTCCCCCTTCACATCCCCTCCCCTCCCACCTCCAGCCGCTCCCCACATCACTTTGGGGCTCCCATTCCCCCCTTTTCCCTATTTCCCTCCCTTTTCCCACTAATCCCCCAATCCCTACCCCCCTCCCGCTCAGATTTGGGGTCCCACCCTCCCCTTTTCTCCACTTTCCCCCCCTCTCCCACCCCTTCCTCACCTTCCCCCAACCCTCAGCCCCTCCCGCTCTTCCTTTGGGGGGTCCCCTCCGCCTCCCCCTCCATTTAGGGCTCCCAAACCCCCTTTGTTTCCTCTTTTCCCCCTTTCCCACCGCGTCCCGCCCTCCCCGCGCTCACCCGAGAGCTCCGCGCCCGCAGCCGGGGGCGCTCCCAGCACCACCAGTGCCACCAGTACGGCCCCAGCTGCCGCCACACGCGCCATGGCCAGCGCCGGGCGGGTGCCGCCAGCCCCAAAGCAGCCGCGCTGCACTGGGAGCACCAGTCCGGACCAGTGCGGGGTCAGCACAGACGCCACCTCTGATTGGCCGCCCGTGGTCTTGGGACGCGCTCTGATTGGCTGGAATTTCTTAATGGACTCATTGTCCCGAGGCTCTACCCGGCAACCGATGACGACACAACCACGCCGCGCTCCCATTGGCTCAGCGCCTCTCGGGGTGCTGCGCCCCCACTCCCAGTCCCCCCCAGTTCGCCGCCGCTTTACTGGGAGCAGCACCGACCCTTCCCAGGCTCCCGGCATCCCGAGGCGCCCTGGATGGAGCGTGGAGCGTCCCCTGCGTGCTGCTGCTGGCCCTGAGCCTGCCCGGCCTTTGGGGGGTCGAAGGTGGTGTTTGGGGGGCCCTGGAGCCGCGGGGTTGGGATTTGGGGGGCCCTGGATCCTTGGAAAAGTGAGGACCAGGAAGGTAAAGATGGTCCAAACCACTTTTTAGGGGATTTTTTTGGTAAAGGCCTTTTTCACAACTTCCTCTTTTTAAAAAGTTATTCAACTTCCCTCCAATTTGCAGAGTTGGGTGAGCCCGAACTCCCCTTTTTCCATGATTTTAGGACTCTGGGTTTTCCTTAACCCCCCCGGTCCCGGGATTTTCAGACGCTGGCAGTGCCCAAACCCCACCATGTACACAGATTGTTTGGGGTCTGTCTGTTCCCTAACCCCCCTGCTCCTGGGATTTTCAGTGCTGGCACTGCCCACAATCCCCTGTTCCAGCATTTTTAGCTCCTGCAGCTGCCCAGTCCCAGATCTCCGGGGCTCAGGTGCACCCCAAAATGGGGATGGGGATGTCCAGGGGCTCAGGTGTGCCCAAAAACGAGGCCCCAGCTGAGGGCGTTCTCTGCTCGGCTCAGCGCTGCCTGAGGCCCGGGGCTGCAGCAAGGGGGGACACCCTCCTCCAGCGGGGATGTCCCGCAAACGGGGGACCCCCACAAGCCCCTCGCAACCCCCGGGGCTGGGCTGGCCCTGCCTGGATGCCGGGAGCCACCAGAACCGCTCTGTCCCTGCCCTCTGCACCTGCACAGGCACAGGAAATACAAGGAGAGGCCCAGGAGCTGAGAGGAGGAGCGGGAGAGATCCCGCCCCGAGCACTGCAACGGGCACAACAGACCCAGCCTGGGCACAGGGAGGGAATTTATTACCAACCAAATCCCAGCAGCACCAGGACAAGGCAAAGAAATCTCTCCAACACCTTCCCCCCACCCAGCGGGGATCACCCGGAACGGGGTCACCAGGGCTCTGCCCAACGGGGGTCACTGGGGATCATCCAACGCCGATCCTCCCACGGGGGATGGAGCTGGGGCAGCGCACGAAGCTCTTCCTGCACTCGGGGCACTCGCGGGGCTTCCCTTAGTGGTGCCTCCGTTGGTGTTGGGTCAAGTGAGAGCTCTGTGAGAAGCTCTTCCCACACTCTGGGCACTCGTAGGGCCTCTCCCCGGTGTGGATTCGCTGGTGGGTGACGAGGTTGCTGTTTTCCTTGAAGCCCTTCCCGCAGTCGGGGCAGCGGAAGGGCCTCTCATCCGTGTGAGTGCGCTCATGTTTGAGGAGATCAGAGCTGCTCTGGAACCTCTTCCCACACTCGAGACACTCGTAGGGCCTCTCCCCGGTGTGGCTGCGCTGGTGTTCCATCAGGCTGGAGCTCCGGCTGAAGCCCTTCCCACACTCCCCACACGCGTAGGGCCGCTCCCCGGTGTGCATCCTCTGGTGTCTAATCAGGTCGGAGCTCCAGCTAAAGCCCTTCCCACACTGCTCACACTCGTAGCGCCATTCCCCTGTGTGGATGCTCCGGTGTTCCATCAGCTGGCATTTGTAGCTGAAGCCTTTCCCACATTCCAAACACTTGTGGGGCCATTCCCCAGTGTGAGTGCTCTGGTGTTCCAGCAGCTTGGTGCTGTCTCTGAAGCTCATCCCACACTCCCTGCATTTGTAGGGCCTCTCTCCGGTGTGGATCTTCCGGTGATTATGCAGGCTGGAGCTGTGTCTGAAGCTTTTCCCACACTCCCCACACTTGAAGGGCGCTTCCCCGGTGTGGATCCTCCGGTGGATAATCAGCTGGGACCTCTGTCTGAAGCCCTTCCCACACTCCCCACACTCATAGGACTGATTCCGAGTGTGGATCCTCTGGTGCTGGACCAAACTGGAGCTCACCCTGAAGCTCTTCCCACATTCCAAGCACTTGTGGGGTTTCTCCCCATCCTGAGGCTTCTCCCCCGGCTCCGAGCTCTGGCTGGATCTCCGGCCGCCTTCCTGGCACAGGGGGGCTCCTTCCTCCTTGGATCTCTGTGGGCTGCGTTTGCAGCCCCTCCTCGTGAGGGATCTCCGGGGCTTCTCCTCCTCCTCCATCCAGCCACTCCTTGGGAATGACAAATCCTGGTTTGGGGGAAAAAACAAGGGCTGAGCGCCTTGGGCTGGGCCTTCCTCCTGCCCAGGTCCACCTCTGGGAGTCTCCGGGGCTTTTGTGTCCATAAAAACCCCAAACCACCACGATTCAGCACAAAAAACCCTCCCTGCAGCTCCCCCTCTCTGATCTCTCCAGGCTGCCGGGGGTCCCCCAGCTCCGGGATCGCCCCTCTCCCCTCACCCCACCCCGGGGCTCCCGGCGTTCCCCTCCACCGCTCTCCCGGGGGGCCCCAAGACCCATGTCCCCCTCCCACCCCGGCACCGGGACCGAGCCCCCAAAATATCCCCCCAAGGGGCATTTGCGCCTCAGCTTTGGGGTCCCGCACGATCCAAACATCGCCCCCCCACCCCCCAAAATGAAACCCTCCCAGGGACCCACAAAGGGATTTGGGGCTCCATTCTGGAAGCTGCGAGCTCCAAACACCCCCCAAGAGAAAACGGCACTCGGAGACCCCCCGAGAGATTTGGGGTGAGCCCCTGAGGGGAAAAAGGGCTGAAAACGTGAGGGGAAAAAGGGCTGAAAACGTGAGGGGAAAAAGGGGGTCTGCACCCCGAGACACTGCAACGCGCTGGGGTTGCTCCTGCAGGAATCCCAAACATCCCCAAACACCCCAGCACACTGGGGCTGCTCCTGCAGGAACCCCAAACCCAAAACAGGATCCATGACAATCAATGGGGGGCCAAATAATGAGTCTGGGGGGCTGCCAAAAAGAGACACACAGGAATTAATGGGGGCTGAGAAACAGTGATCCCTGAAGGGGCTGCCAAAAAAGGATCCACACAAGTCAATCCGGGGTGATAAACAGTGAGTTCCCGGGAGCTGCTCGAAAGGGATCCACTCACGTCAGTGGGGCTGCCAAAGGATGACTTGACAAGGCACTGCCAAAAAGGATCTCTAAAGGAACGTCAAAAGGGCTGCAAGATAGGGACCCCGAGTGGGGGGGGCTTGCGAGAAAGGGTCCCATTCAAGTTAATTGGGGCGACCAATTAGTGAGTCCAAGACGGCTGCCAAAAAGGGATTGATCAAACTGAATTGGGGCTACCAAATGGGATAAATTGATGTCAATGGGGGCTGCCACAAAGGGATCTATTCCAAGCAATGGGCGCTGCCAGATTGCGAATCCAAAGCCCCCCCAAACCCCCATAACCCCTCCTCCAACCCCTAAAATCGCCCCAAATCCCCCCACCCGCTTGCACTCACCACCCAAAATAACACAGTTACACCGAAAAATCCCCCCAAAAACTCCTCCACCCCCACAGAAACTCCCCCTTAACCTCCCCAGCCTCCCCCAAACTCCCCCCAAACCCCCTCCCCTCACGCCCCGGCCCGGGGGTCCTGCCCAGGTGACCTCCGCGGGCTCCGGCCGCACCTTCACGACGCTGCTGCTCAGCGAGAAGCCCCCCGAGAACGGGGATGTTCCCCCACAGCCCCCCCGCACCTGCCCTCCCCCGAGGACCTGCTGCTCACCCGCCTCTTCCTGCCCGAGCCTCAAAAGGGGGGGGACCCCAATGTTTGGGGGACGCCCCGAGGGATTCGGGCCGAGCCCCCCCTCCCCGCTCACCTGCGGGATGCTCCCGGGGCCGCGGCGGACAGAGCGGGCGCCGACCACGCGCTTCTCCTGCCGCTTTGCCTCTTCCTGCTCCTCCTCTTCCTCTCTCTCCCTCCTCTTCCTCCCGCTCCTCCTCCTCCAGCGCTCCTCCCGCTCCTCCTCCTTCCTCATCCCGCCTCCTCCTGCTCTTCTCTCCGCCCTTCTCCCGCTCCTTCCTCACCCCTCCTCCTCCTCCTGCATCCCTTCTCCTGCTCCCCCCGGGCCCAGCGCCCACCCTTGGCCCCCCCTTTTCCCAAGGCGGTCGCATCCCGCGGGAGGAGCCGGGATGGAGCCGGGGCAGCTCGGGCTGGGGCAGCGCTGGGCTCTGGGCCCGGCCTGGGCGCCCCCCACGCGCCCCCTCCCCAAATTCCCCTGGCGGGGGGCTCAGGGGGGTCCCGGCGCCTTTTGGGCTTCGCCGGGTGCCGTGCTGGGCTTCAGGTGCCTCCCGAGGCCCCCCCAGAGCGGGGTGACACGGGGGGGACACACGGGGGTCCCCATTCCCGATCCATCCCCGCCTTCTGCCCCCCCAATCGCGGCCCCCCAAGTCCCTCCCCACCGCCCCCCAATAAACGGGACCGGGGCGAACTGCGAAGCTTTATTGGGAACACTGGGAGCAGCCGGGCGGGGGCAGAGTGACAGCGGGGCTGGGGGGGACACACGAGCCCCCCAAAATCAGCGCGGGGACGGAGCGGGGGGTCCCGGCCGGGCCCGAGGCCACGGGGAGGGGCTGCGGCCGCCGGCGGCTCAGGAACTCTGTGGGCAGAGAAAAGGGGGTGACTCCGGGCTGGGGGGCCCCGGGGGGAGCGCACAGCTCCGGGGGAGGGGGGACACGACCCCCGGGACCCCCCCTCACCTTCTTGCGCAGGTAGAAGCCGAGCCCCAGCGCCAGGAAGACAAAGCCCAGCACGAAGCCCCCGATCCCCGTCAGCATCTTGCTGCGGCCGGCGTCCGGCGGCATCTCTGGGGGGTCCGCAGGGCTCAGGACCCCCCAAATCCTCTCACACACACCCCGAGCTCCTCCAAGCACCCTCCCAGTCGCCCCCAGCCCACCCTGCACCCCCCGAAACCTCCTCCCAATCCCTTCCCAGCCTCCCCAGCACCCACCAAAGCCCCTCCCGTCCCTCTCAGCGTCCCACAGCCCCCTCCCAGTTGCCCCCCACCGCCCCAGGACCCCCAGACCCTCTCCCAGTCCCTTCCCAGCCCCACCGGGACTCACCAAGACCCCTCCCAGTCTCTTCCCAGCACAACCAACCTCATCCCAAGCCCCGCTTTTCCAGCCCCGATCTCCTTCCAGCCCCTCCAGGCTCCCTCAAATCCCTCCCAGTTACTCCCAGCACCCCCAAACTCCCTCCCAGCGCCCACCGCCACCCCCAAAACCCCATCCCACCCTCCCCAGCATCCTAAAAACCCCTTCCCAGCCCTTCCACACCCCCGAGCCCCTCTCCCAGTTTAAACCAGCCTCTCTCCCGCTCCCTCCCAGTTCCTCCCAGCGCAGCCCAATCCCCCTCCCGGCCCCCCCAGTGCCTCCCCCGCTGCCCCCGGCGCTGTGGGGGCCGGGCCGTACCCCAGTGCCGCCTCAGGGGCTGCTCCAGGCTGACGTGCTCCACCTGGCAGCTGTAGCTGACCCCGCGCTGGGGGGGAATTTCCAGCAGCACCAGCAGCTGGTAGCTCCAGTCCCCGTTGGGGACGATGTCGGTGGCCACCACGTGCCCCGAGAGCTCCTGCTGGCCCTGGAACCACCTCACCTGGATCTCCGCAGGGTAGAAATCCATCACGGAGCACAGCAGGCGGCCGGGCCCGGCCTGGGAGCTCGAGGGCACCAGCGAGATGGACACGCTGGGGGGCACTGGGAGACAGCGGGGACGCACTGGGATCAGCTGGGGGGGCACTGGGAGAGACGGGGGAGGGCTGGTGTGGCAGTGAGAGGGACTGGGAGGGACTGGGATGGACTGGGGTGGCACCGGGAGGGCACCAGAAGGAGCTGGGATGGCACTGGCAGGGGCTGGCATATTACTGGGAGGCACTGGGATGTCACTGGCATGTTACTGGCAGGGACTGGGATGGCACTCGAATGTTACTGGGAGGCAATGGGAGGCACTGGGAGGCATTGAGATGTTACCGGTAGGCACTGGGATGTCAGCGGGGTGGCACTTGCAGGCAATGGGATATTACTGGGAGGCACTGGGATGGCACTGGGAGGCATTGGGAAGGCACTGGGCGTCACTGGGAGGCACTGGGATGTTACTGGGAGGCACCGTGATGTCACTGGGATATTACTGGGAGGCCCTGGGATGTTACTGGGAGGGACTGGGTTGTCACTGAGCTGGCACTGTGATGTTACTGGGATGGCACTGGGATGTCACTGGGATGGCACTGGGATGTTACTGGGAGGGACTGGGAAGGCACTGGGATGTTACTAGGATGTTACTGGGATGTTACTGGGAGGCACTGGGATGTTACTGGGAGGGACTGGGAACGAAGCGCGCGGCACTGGCAGAGTCCCGCGCGGGGCACTCGGCGCTGCGGGTCTGCCTGGCAACTGATGAGTCATCAGAGAGACGCGCTCTGATTGGCTGAGGGGCGGCAGCTCCACGCGCGGGCGGGATGGACACGCGGGGGGGACTGGGGGAGACTGGGATGGGCTGGGATGGACTGGAAGGGACTGGGACAGACTGGGATGGACTGGGAGAGACTGGGATGGACTGGGATGGACTCGGATGGCACTGGAAGGGGCTTGGATGTTATTTGGAGGGACTGGGATTTTACTGGGACGGACTGGGATGTCACTGGAAGGCACTGGGAAGGAATGGGATGCTAGCGGGAGGGACTGGGATGGAACTGGGATGGACTGGGATGGAACTGGGAGAGACTGGGAGCGAGTGGGAGGGCACTGGGAGGGACTGGGATGGACTGGGAGGGACTCGGTTGAGACTGGGAGGGACTGGGATGGACTGGAAGCGAGTGGGAGGGCACTGGGGGAAACTGGGAGGGACTGGGATGGACTGGGAGGAACTCGGTTGAGACTGGGAGGGACTGGGATGGACTGGGAGGGCACTGGGAGGGACTGGGATGGAATTAGGAGGGACTGGGAGGGCACTGGGACGGACTGGGATGCACAAGAGGCCCCGGGGATGGGCACAAGGAGGGCTGAGGGCTCTGCGCTGATTCCCGGGGAGGTTTTGAGGGGCTCCAGGGTCATTCCCGGGGCCGGGCCCGAGGGGACACGCTCTGCCCCACGCTCACCTCTGCGCCCCACCATGAACGGGGCACAACCTCGTAGTTGTGCCGGCAAAACGTGTCCACTCCAGCCCTCACGTCCTCCATGAAAACCGGGACACTGTTCCAGTACCGGGCAACCTCCTCCCCAAACGGGGTGTCCCCCACGTAGTGCCCCACGTCGCTGTCGAAGTGAAAGAACTGCTGCCGGTTGAAGATGCACCTCGCCACAAACCTCACCTTCTCCGTGCCGTTAATGAACTGACACTCAGCCTTTATCAACCACTGCAAGACCCCTGTGTGTGCGGGACACAGGTCAGGGGGTGCCCCCCCAGCACCCCCCGAGCTCCGGGGCCCCCCCGGATCCCCGCTCCGCACCCGCTGTGCCCCACGGCCGCCATGGGACCCTCCTGCCCGCGCTCCCACTTCCTCCTTTCCGCCCTTCTCCCCATTTCCCCCTTCACATCCCCTCCCCTCCCACCTCCAGCCGCTCCCCACATCACTTTGGGGCCCCATTCCCCCCTTTTCCCTATTTCCCACCCTTTTCCCACTAATCCCCCAATCCCCACCCCCCTCCCGCTCAGTTTTGGGCTCCCACCCTCCCCTTTTCCCCACTTTCCCCCCTCTCCCACCCCTTCCCCACCTTCCCCCAACCCTCAGCCCCTCCCGCTCTTCCTTTGGGGGGTCCCCTCCGCCTCCCCCTCCATTTAGGGCTCCCAAACCCCTTTGTTTCCTCTTTTCCCCCTTTCCCACCGCGTCCCGCCCTCCCCGCGCTCACCCGAGAGCTCCGCGCCCGCAGCCGGGGGCGCTCCCAGCACCACCAGTGCCACCAGTACGGCCCCAGCTGCCGCCACACGCGCCATGGCCAGCGCCGGGCAGGTGCCGCCAGCCCCAAAGCAGCCGCGCTGCACTGGGAGCACCAGTCCGGACCAGTGCGGGCTCACCACAGACGCCACCTCTGATTGGCCAAACGTGGTTTTGGGACGCGCTCTGATTGGCTGCGATTTCTTAGGGGCCTCATTTTCCCGAGGCTCCACCCGGCAACCGATGACGACACAACCACGCCGCGCTCCCATTGGCTCAGCGCTTCTCGGGCTGCTGCGCCCCCACTCCCAGTCCCCCCCAGTTCGCCGCCGCTTTACTGGGAGCAGCACCGACCCTTCCCAGGCTCCCGGCATCCCGAGGCGCCATGGATGGAGCGCGGAGCGTCCCCTGCGTGCTGCTGCTGGCCCTGAGCCTGCCCGGCCTTTGGGGGCTCCAAGGTGGCGTTAGGGGGGCCCTGGAGCCGCGGGGTTGGGATTTGGGGGCCCTGGATCCTTGAGAATGCCGGGATGGGGGGGGTTGAGGGGGTCCGAATCTTTTTTTGGGAATTTTGTGGGTGAAGAGCGTTGTCCCAACTTCCTCTTCTCTCAGGGGTTTTCCACTTATCCGCGATTTTCGGGGTTCAAAGTGGCCGAACTCCTCTTTTTCCATGATTTTAGGGCTCTGGGGTTTCCTCAACCCCCCTGCTCCCGGCATTTTGGGGGGCTGGGAGTGCCCAAACCCCACTGTACACAAAATTGGGGGCAGCTGGGAGTTTCCAGACCCCCCGTTCCCGGGAATTTTAGATTTGTGGGGGCTCAAATTCCTCTTTTCCCAAGATTTTGGGGCTCTGGGAGTTCCCAAACCCCCCTGTACCGAGGATTTGGGCAACTCGACGTTTCCACCATCTCTTTTCCCAGGATTTTGGGGGGCTGAGGGTGCCTAAACTCTTCCTTTTCCCGGATTTTGGGGCACTGGGAGTGGCTAAATTTCTTTTTTCCATTTTTGGGCTCTCGGCGTTCCCAAACCCCCCTGTTCCAGGGATTTTCAGCAGCTGGCAGTGCCCAAACCCCTCCGTACACAGATTGTTTGGGCTCTGTTCCACAACCCCCCTGCTCCTGGGATTTTCAGTGCTGGCACTGCCCACAATCCCCTGTTCCAGCATTTTTAGCTCCCGCAGCTGCCCAGTCCCAGATCTCCGGGGCTCAGGTGCACCCCAAAATGGGGATGGGGATGTCCAGGGGCTCAGGTGTGCCCAAAAACGAGGCCCCAGCTGAGGGCGTTCTCTGCTCGGCTCAGCGCTGCCTGAGGCCTGGGGCTGCAGCAAGGGGGGACACCCTCCTCCAGCGGGGATGTCCCGCAAACGGGGGACCCCCACAAGCCCCTCGCAACCCCCGCGGCTGGGCTGGCCCTGCCTGGATGCCGGGAGCCACCAGAACCGCTCTGTCCCTGCCCTCTGCACCTGCACAGGCACAGGAAATACAAGGAGAGGCCCAGGAGCTGAGAGGAGGAGTGGGAGAGATCCCGCCCCGAGCACTGCAACGGGCACAACAGACCTAGCCTGGGCACAGGGAGGGAATTTATTACCAACCAAATCCCAGCAGCACCAGGACAAGGCAAAGAAATCTCTCCAACACCTTCCCCCCACCCAGCGGGGATCACCCGGAACGGGGTCACCAGGGCTCTGCCCAACGGGGGTCACTGGGGATCATCCAACGCCGATCCTCCCACGGGGGATGGAGCTGGGGCAGCGCACGAAGCTCTTCCTGCACTCGGGGCACTCGCGGGGCTTCCCTTAGTGGTGCCGCCGTTGGTGTCGGGTCAAGAGAGTGCTCCTGGAGAAGCTCTTCCCACACTCGGGACACTCGTAGGGCCTCTCCCCGGTGTGGAGGCGCCGGTGGGTGATGAGGTTGCTGTTTTGTTTGAAGCCCTTCCCGCAGTCGGGGCAGCGGAAGGGCCTCTCGTCCGTGTGAATGCGCTCATGTAGGAGGAGACTGGAGCTACTCTGGAACCTCTTCCCACACTTGGGACACTCGTAGGGCCTCTCCCCGGTGTGGCTGCGCTGGTGTTCCAGCAGTCTGGAGTTGTTGGTGAAGCCCTTCCCACATTGTCCACACTCAAAAGGCTTTTCCCCAGCGTGGATCATCTGGTGTTCCAGCAGCTTGGAGCTGACGCTGAAGCCCTTCCCACACTCCCCACACTTGTAGGGCTTCTCCCCAGTGTGTATCCTATTGTGGATGACCAGGTGAGTGCTCCTGGTGAAGCTCTTCCCACACTCGGGACACTCGTAGGGCCTCTCCCCGGTGTGGCTGCGCTGGTGTTCAAGCAGCTTGGAGCTGTTGGTGAAGCCCTTCCCACACTCCCCACACTCATAGGGCCGTTCCCCAGTGTGCATCCTCTGGTGTGCCCTCAGCTTGGAGCTCTGGCTAAAGCCCTTCCCACACTGCTCACACTCGTAGCGCCGTTCCCCGGTGTGGATGCTCTGGTGATCCATCAGCCGGCATTTGTACCTGAAGCCTTTCCCACATTCCAAACACTTGTGGGGCCATTCCCCAGTGTGAGTGCTCTGGTGTTCCAGCAGCTTGGAGCTGTCTCTGAAGCTCTTCCCACACTCCCCACACTCGTAGGGCTGTTCCCCGGTGTGAATCCTCTGATGGCAAATCAGATTGGAGCTCACCCTGAAGCTCTTCCCACATTCCAAGCACTTGTGGGGTTTCTCTCCAGCCTGAGGCTTCTCCCCCAGCTCCGAGCTCTGGCTGGATCTCCGGCCGCCTTCCTGGCACAGGGGGGCTCCTTCCTCCTTGGATCTCTGTGGGCTGCGTTTGCAGCCCCTCCTCGTGGGGGATCTCTGGGGCTTTTCCTCCTCCTCCATCCAGCCACGCCTTGGGAATGACAAATCCTGGTTTGGGGGGAAAAACAAGGGCTGAGCGCCTTGGGCTGGGGGTTCCTCCTGCCCAGGTCCATCTCTGGGAGTCTCCGGGGCTTTTGTCTCCATAAAAACCCCAAACCACCACGATTCAGCACAAAAAACCCTCCCAGCAGTTGCCCCTCTCTGATCTCTCCACTTTGGGCTTCTGGGGCTCTCCTTTCCCTGCCCTCATTGGGGTCCCGTGGCTCCTGGGGTTCCCCCTCTCCGTGGTCCCGCTCAGGGATGATCCGGGGGGTTTTGGGGCTCCCAGGGGTCCCTTCTCCCCTGATTCTCTGCTTCGGGCTTCCAGCGATCCCAGGGGTCCCCCCTTATCCAGGCTCCC
>JAMPIT010000022.1:542500-679624 GCA_026261815.1 Monarcha castaneiventris obscurior | reverse complement strand
TTGGCTTCTTTGTTCATGTGACCGAAGGCCACATTGGCTTAGGCGACCGCGTGGGAGGTTGTGGATGAGGGGTTTGGGGTCTCATTCCTGGTGGGAGAAGCTTCATGGGGTGGGCTCTGGGTGGGGTTGGAGGGGGGTTTCAGTGTCCTGGGAGGTGGGGAGGTTGTGGATGAGGGGTTTGGGGTCTCATTCCTGGTGGGAGAACCTCCCTGGGGTGGGATTTGGGCGATTTGAGGGGATTTTGTCACTCTAGGAGTTGGTGGAGTTGTGGATGAGGGGTTTGGGGTCTCATTCCTGGTGGGAGGGACACCTCGGGCTGGGCTCTGGGAGGGGTTGGAGGGGGGTTCAGAGCCCCTGGAGGTGGGGGAGTTGTGGATGTGGGGTTTGGGGCCTCGTTCCTGGTGGGGTGATGTTGGTGGGATGGGATTTGGGGGATTTTAGGGGATTTCACCACTCCTGGAGGTGGTGGAATCGCCATTCTTGGAGGTGTTTGAGGAACAGCGGATGGGGAGCTCAGGGCCTCATTCCTGGCAGGAGAATGTCCCTGGGAAGGGATTTGGGGGATTTTATGGGATTTCACTGCCCTTGGAGATGGTGGAGTTGCCATCCTTGGAGGTGCTTGAGGAACAGTGGATGCAGCATTTGGGGTCTCATTCCTGGTGGGAGAACCTTCATGGGTTGGGCTCTGGGAGGGGTTGGAGGGGGGTTCAGAGCCCCTGGAGGTGGGGGAGTTGTGGATGTGGGGCTTGGGGCCTCGTTCCTGGTGGGAGAACCTCCCTGGGGTGGGATTTGGGCGATTTGAGGGAATTTTGTCACTGTAGGAGTTGGTGGAGTTGTGAATGTGGGGTTTGGGGCCTCGTTCCTGGTGGGGTGATGTTGGTGGGAGGGGATTTGGGGGGTTTTAGGGTTTTCCACCGCTCTGGGAGGTGGTGCAGCCAAGGAACAGCGGACACAGCATTTGGGGTCACATTCCTGGTGGGAGAACCTTCCTGGGGTGGAATTTGGGGAATTTTCTGGGATTTCACCACCATTGGAGGTGGTGGAGTTGTGGATACGGTGCTTGGGATCTCATTCCTGGTGGGAGAACCTCCCTGGGGTGGGATTTGGGGGATTTTATGGGATTTCACCACTCTGGGAGGTGGTGGAGTTGTGGATGTAGCACTCAGGGCCTCATTCCCAGTGGGAGGATCTCCCTGGGAAGGGATTTGGGGACTTTTATGGGATTTCACCGCTCAGGAAGGTGGTGGAGTTGCCATCCTTGGAGGTGCTTGAGGAACAGTGGGTGCAGCATGTGGGGTCTCATTCCTGGTGGGAGAACCTCCCTGGGCTGGGATTTGGGGGATTTTATGGGATTTGGGGTCTCATTCCTGGTGGGAGAACCTTCCTGGGTTGGGCTCTGGGTGGGGTTTGAGGGGGGGTTTCAGAGCCCCTGGAGGCGGTGGAGTTGTGGATGTGGGGTTTGGGGCCTCGTTCCTGGTGGGGTGATGTTGGTGGGATGGGATTTGGGGGATTTTATGGGATTTCACCGCTCCTGGAGGTGGTGGAGTCGCCATCCTTGGAGTTTCTTGAGGAGCAGCGAATGAGGAGCTCAGGGCCTCATTCCTGGTGGGAGAATGTCCCTGGGAAGGGATTTGGGGACTTCTATGGGATTTCACTGCCCTTGGAGGTGGTGGAGTTGTGGATGTGGGGTTTGGGGCCTCATTCCCAGTGGGATGACTACTTGGTGGGCTGGGATTTGGGGGATTTTATGGGATTTCACTGCCCGGGAAGGTGGTGGAGCCGAGGAATAGCGGACACGGCATTTGGGGTCTCATTCCTGGTGGAAGAACCCTCCTGGGCTGGGATTTTGGGGATTTTATGGGATTTCACCACTCTGGGAGGTGGGGGAGTTGTGGATGTGGGGTCTGGGGCCTCGTTCCTGGTGGGATGATGTTGGTGGGATGGGATTTGGGGGATTTTTTGGGATTTCACCGCTCCTGGAGGTGGTGGAGTCGCCATCCTTGGAGTTTCTTGAGGAACAGCGAATGAGGAGCTCAGGGCCTCATTCCTGGTGGGAGAATGTCCCTGGGAAGGGATTTGGGGACTTCTATGGGATTTCACTGCCCTTGGAGGTGGTGGAGTTGTGGATGTGGGGTTTGGGGCCTCATTCCCAGTGGGATGACTACTTGGTGGGCTGGGATTTGGGGGATTTTATGGGATTTCACTGCCCGGGAAGGTGGTGGAGCCGAGGAACAGCAGACACGGCATTTGGGGTCTCATTCCTAGTGGAAGAACCCTCCTGGGCTGGGATTTTGGGGGTTTTATGGGATTTCACCACTCTGGGAGGTGGTGGAGTCACGGATGGGGTGTTCCAGCCCTCGTTCCTGGTGGGAGAACCTCCCTGGGCTGGGATTTGGGGGATTTCATGGGATTTCACCTCTCTGGGAGCTGGTGGAGTTCTGGATGTGGGGCTCGGGGCCTCATTCCCAGTGGGGTGATGTTGGTGGGAGGGGATTTGGGGGATTTTATGGGATTTCACCACTCTGGGAGGTGGTGGAGCCGAGGAACAGTGGACACGGCATTTGGGGTCACATTCCTGGTGGGAGAACCTTTATGGGCTGGGATTTGGGGGATTTTAGGGGATTTCACTGCTCTGGGAAGTAGTGGAGCTCTGGATGTGGGGCTTGGGGCCTCATTCCTGGTGGGAGGACCTTCATGGGCTGGGATTTGGGGGATTTTATGGGATTTCACCGCTCAGGGAGATGATGGAGCCGCCATCCTTGGCAGTGCTTGAGGAACAGCGCTCGGGGCCGTCCCCGCTGGTGCCGCCTCAGGGCTTGGGCTGGACCTCGGCGTCTCCTCCAACCCCACAGCTTCCGTGGGCCTGAAATCCGGGTTTTTCCCCCCAAAGACAAGGTGTACCTGGGCCCGCCGCGGCTCTTCCAGGAGCTGCAGGACCTGCAGAAGGACCTGGCGGTGGTGGAGCAGATCACGCTGCTCGTCAGCACCTTGCACGGCACCTACCAGGTACCGCCCGGGAGCCGCCCGGCCCCGGCCCCGGCTCCGGCCCCGGCTCTGCTCCGGGCGGGATTCGGGATGTCCGAGGCCGGCTCGGACGGTGCCCGTGTTCCCCAGAACCTGAACATGACGGTGGCGCAGGACTGGTGCCTGGCCCTGCAGAGGATGATGAAGGTGAAGGAGGAGGAGATCCACTCGGCCAACAAGTGCCGCCTGCGGCTGCTGCTGCCCGGCAAACCCGACAAGTGAGCAGGAGCAGGAGGGGGAATAGGAGAAGGGGGAGGAGGAGGATGAAGATAAGGATGATGAGGAGGGGGAGGAGACTGAAGATAAGGATGAGGAGGAGGATGGTGATGATGAGGAGGAGAAGGATGATGAAGATGAGGATGCGGAGGACGATGGCGATGGTGATGATGATGAGGAGGAGAAGGAGAATGAAGATGAGGAAAAGGATGAGGTAGACGAGGAGGAGGAGGATGAGGAAGATGAGGAGGAGGAGGATGAAAATAAGAATGATGAGGGGGAGGAGGAGGAAGAGAAGGAGGAGGAGGAAGATGAAGATGAGGAGGATGGTGATGATGATGAGGAGGAGGAAGAGGATGAAGAGGAGAAGGAGGAGGAGGAGGAGGAGGAGGAGGAGGATAATGATAAGGAAGAAAATGAGGAGGAGAAGGAGAATGAAGATAAGGATGAGGAAGAGGATGGTGATGAGGATGATGAGGAGAAGGATGATGCAGATGAGGATGTGGAGGACAATGGTGATGGTGATGATGGTGAGGAGAAGGAAGAGGAGGATGATGAGGAGGAAGATGAGGAGGAGGAGGAGAATGAAGATGAGGATGAGGAAGAGGAGGATGATGAGAAGGATGAGGAAGATGAGGAGGAGGAGGATGAAGATAAGGATGATGAGGGGGAGAAGGAGAAAGAGAAGGAGGAGGAGGAGGATGATGATAAGGAGGAAGATGAGGAGGAGGAGGAGACTGAAGATAAGGATGAGGAGGAGGATGGTGATGAGGATGATGAGGAGAAGGATGATGAAGATGAGGATGCGGAGGACAATGGTGATGGTGATGATGGTGAGGAGAAGGAAGAGGAGGATGATGAGGAGGAAGATGAGGAGGAGGAGGAGAATGAAGATGAGGATGAGGAAGAGGAGGATGATGAGAAGGATGAGGAAGATGAGGAGGAGGAGGATGAAGATAAGGATGATGAGGGGGAGAAGGAGAAAGAGAAGGAGGAGGAGGAGGATGATGATAAGGAGGAAGATGAGGAGGAGGAGGAGACTGAAGATAAGGATGAGGAGGAGGATGGTGATGATGAGGAGGAGAAGGATGATGAAGATGAGGATGCGGAGGACGATGGTGATGGTGATGATGGTGAGGAGAAGGAAGAGGAAGATGATGAGGAGGAAGATGAGGAGGAGGAGGAGAATGAAGATGAGGAGGATGAGGAAGAGGATGATGATGAGAAGGATGAGGAAGATGAGGAGGAGGAGGATGAAGATAAGGATGATGGGGGGAGGAGGAGTAAGAGAAGGAGGAGGAGGATGAAGATGAGGAGGAGGATGGTGATGATGGTGCAGAGGAGAAGGAGAAGGATGATGAAGATGAGGATGTGGAGGATGATGGTGATGGTGATGATGAGGAGGAGGAAGAGTATGAAGATGAGGATGAGGAACAGGAGGAGGAGAATAAGGAAGATGAGGAGGAGAAGGAGGAGGATGAAGATGAGGAGGAGGACGAGGAAGAGGATGATGATGAGGAGGAGGATGAGGATGATGATGAGGAAGAGGATGAAGATGAGGATGATGATGAGGAGGAGGATGATGAGGAGGGGGATGAGGAGGAAGAGGAGGAGGAGGACAAGGAAGAGAAGGAAGAAGAGGAAGATGAGGATGATGAGGAGGAGCAGCAGGAGGAGGATGATAGGAGGAGAGTGAGGAAGGTGAGGAAGATGAGGAGGAAGAGGATGGTGATGATGATGAAGATAAGGAAGAGAATGAAGATAGGGATGATGATGGGGAGGATGATGACAATGAGGATGATGGGGATGACGATGATGAGGCTGATGATGATGATGAGGCTGATTATGATGACGATGAGGATGAGGGTGAGGATGATGATGATGATGACAATGATGACGATGATGATAATGATGATGGGGATGAGGATGAGGGGGATGATGATGACGATGAGGATGAGGATGATGATGAGGGTGATGACGATGAGGATGATGATGACAATGATGATGATGACGACAATGATGACGATGATGACGATGATGATGACAGCGATGATGATGAGGCTGATGATGATGACGATGAGGATGATGAGGAGGATGAGGGTGAGGATGAGGATGATGATGATGATGATGATGATGATGATGACCATGATGATGATGATGATGATAATGATGATGATGATGATGATGACGATGAGGATGAGGATGAGGATGATGATGATGATGACGATGAGGACGATGATGATGACGATGATGACGATGATGACAGCGATGATGATGAGGCTGATAATGATGATGATGAGGATGATGAGGATGAGGGTGAGGATGAGGATGATGATGATGATGATGACGATGATGATGATGATAATGATGATGATGATGATGACGATGATGATGATGATGATGACAGCGATGATGATGAGGCTGATAATGATGATGATGAGGATGATGAGGGTGAGGATGAGGATGAGGATGAGGGTGAGGATGATGATGACAATGATGACGATGATGATGATGATAATGATGATGATGATGACGAGGATGATGATGAGGGGGATGATGATGACGATGAGGATGAGGGTGACAATGATGATGACGATGATGACGATGGCAGCGATGAGGATGAGGCTGAAGGCTGTGTCCCCGCAGGTCCGGGCGCCCCATCAGTGTCATGGTGGTGTTCATCACCCCCAACCCCCTGAGCAAGATCTCCTGGGTGAACCGGCTGCACCTGGCCAAGATCGGCCTGCGTGAGTCCCGCGCTTCCGGAGGCCGGGAACGGGGCAGAGCTGGGGCCGGGGGTGGAGGGAGGCTCTGCAGAACACCTGGGAGGTTTGGGGAAGGTTTTGGGGAGGCTCTGCAGAACACCTGGGAGGTTTGGGGAAGGTTTTGGGGAGGTTCTGGAGAACACCTGGGAGGTTTTGGGGAAGGTTTTGGGGAGGTTCTGGAGAAGTTCTGAGAGGTTTGGAGAAGGTTTTGGGGAGGTTCTGGAGAAGTTCTGAGAGGTTTGGAGAAGGTTTTGGGGAGGTTCTGGAGAAGTTCTGAGAGGTTTGGAGAAGGTTTTGGGGAGGTTCTGGAGAAGTTCTGAGAGGTTTGGAGAAGGTTTGGGAGCTTTTGGAGGTTTGGGAGGTTCTGGAGAACTTTGGGAGCTTTTGGAGAAGGTTTTGGGAGGTCCTGGGCAAGGTTTGGGAGCTTTTGGAGGTTTGAGAGGTTCTGGAGAACTTTGGGAGCTTTTGGAGAAGGTTTGGGAAGGTTTGGGAAAAGGTTTGGGGAAGGTTTGGGAGGTTTGGGGAAGGTTTAGGGGAGGTTCTGGAGAACATTTGGGAGAAGGTTTGGGAGCTTTTGGAGGTTTGGGAGGTTCCGGAGAAGATTTGGGAGGTTCTGGAGAAGATCTGGGAGGTTTGGGGAGGTTGGAAGGTTTTGGAGAAGGTTTGGGAGCTTTTGGAGAAGGTCTTGGGAGCTTTTGGAGGTTTGAGAGGTTCTGGAGAACTTTGGGAGCTTTTGGAGGAGGTTTGGGGAAGGTTTTGGGGAGGTTCTGAGAGGTTTGGGGGTTTGGAAGGTTCTGGAGAAGGTTTGGGAGGTTTTGGAGAAGGTTCTGGGGAGGGTTTTGGGAAGGCTTGGGGAAGATTCTGGAGGGTTTGGGGGTTTGGAGGCTTCGGAGAAGGTTTGGGAGCTTTTGGAGAAGGTTTGGGAGCTCTTGGAAGTTTGGGAGGTTCTGGAGAACTTTGGGAGCTTTTGGAGAAGGTTTTGGGAGGTCCTGGGCAAGGTTCGGGAGCTTTTGGAGGTTTGAGAGGTTCTGGAGAACTTTGGGAGCTTTTGGAGAAGGTTTGGGAAGGTTTGGGAAAAGGTTTGGGGAAGGATTGGGAGGTTCTGGAGAAGGTTTAGGGGAGGTTCTGGAGAACATTTGGGAGAAGGTTTGGGAGCTTTTGGAGGTTTGGGAGGTTCTGGAGAAGATCTGGGAGGTTCTGGAGAAGATCTGGGAGGTTTGGGGAGGTTGGAAGGTTTCGGAGAAGGTTTGGGAGCTTTTGGAGAAGGTCTTGGGAGCTTTTGGAGGTTTGAGAGGTTCTGGAGAACTTTGGGAGCTTTTGGAGGAGGTTTGGGGAAGGTTTTGGGGAGGTTCTGAGAGGTTTGGGGGTTTGGAAGGTTCTGGAGAAGGTCTTGGGAGCTTTTGGAGGTTTGAGAGGTTCTGGAGAAGGTTTGGGAGCTTTTGGAGGAGGTTTTGGGAAGGTTTTGGGGAGGTTCTGAGAGGTTTGGGAGTTTGGAAGGTTCTGGAGAACTTTGGGAGCTTTTGGAGAAGGTTTGGGAAGGTTTGGGAAAAGGTTTGGGGAAGGTTTGGGAGGTTCTGGAGAAGGTTTAGGGGAGGTTCTGGAGAACATTTGGGAGAAGGTTTGGGAGCTTTTGGAGGTTTGGGAGGTTCTGGAGAAGATCTGGGAGGTTCTGGAGAAGATCTGGGAGGTTTGGGGAGGTTGGAAGGTTTTGGAGAAGGTTTGGGAGCTTTTGGAGAAGGTCTTGGGAGCTTTTGGAGGTTTGAGAGGTTCTGGAGAACTTTGGGAGCTTTTGGAGGAGGTTTGGGGAAGGTTTTGGGGAGGTTCTGAGAGGTTTGGGGGTTTGGAAGGTTCTGGAGAAGGTTTGGGAGCTTTTGGAGGTTTGGGAGGTTCTGGAGAAGGTTTGGGAGGTTTTGGAGAAGGTTCTGGGGAGGGTTTTGGGAAGGCTTGGGGAAGATTCTGGAGGGTTTGGGGGTTTGGAGGCTTTGGAGAAGGTTTGGGAGCTTTTGGAGAAGGTTTGGGAGCTTTATGAGGTTAGGGAGGTTTTGGAGGTTTGGGAGATTCTGGAGAAGGTTTTGGGGAGCTCTTGGAGAAGGTTTTGGAAGGTTCTGGAGAAGGTTCTGGAGGTTTTTGGGGTTTGGAGGCTTTGGAGAAGGTTCGGGAGCTTTTGGAGAAGGTTTGGGGAAAGTTTGGGAAGTTCTGGAGAAGGTTTTGAGGAGCTTTTGGAGAACATTTGGGAGAAGTTTTGGGAAGGTTCTGGAGAAAGTTTGGGAGCTTTATGAGGTTGGGGAGGTTTTGGAGCTTTGGGAAGTTCTGGAGAATGTTTGGAAAAGGTTGGGGAGGTTCTGGAGAAGGTTTGGGGAGGTTCTGAAGAAGGTTTTGGGGAGGTTCTGGAGAAGGTTTTGGGGAGGTTCTGGAAAATGTTTGGAAAAGGTTTGGGAGGTTCTGGAGAAGGTTCTGGAGGTTTTTGGGGTTTGGAGGCTCTGGAGAAGGTTTGGAAGGTTCCGGAGAAGGTTTTGGGGAGGTTCTGGATGACATTTAGGTTTTTTTGGAATTGCTGGGAATCGGCTCCGGCTCCGTGTCCGGGATCTGCTGCTCCCGGCCGGAATCTCCAGGCTGGAGCCGCCCCCTGCCAGGGCTGCCCCGTTTTCCGTGGAATTGGGTGGATCAGGGATTGCCCCAGCCTGGAATCTTTGGGGATAAAAAGCTGGATTTTAACACATTGGGTTTGGATTTTTATGGGGTTTTTTTTTAAATCTGGGAATTCTCCACATGCCGGAAACGGGGGCTCCTCCCAACCCTCTCCGGACGGAATTTTTTCCCATTCCTTTGTTTTCTGGGGGATTTTTTTCACCTCCGTGCTGCCGTAACTCGGAGAATCCCGAATCCGTGGGAAAGGGCGGGTGGGGAGCTCCGAGTGGGATGTGATCCGGAATTCCCGGATTCCCGCAGGGGAGGAGAACCAGCCGGGCTGGCTCTGCCCCGACGACGACAAGAAGAGCAAAGCTCCCTTCTGGTGCCCCATCCTCTCCTGCCACATTCCCGCCTTTTCCTCCAAAGCCTTGGACCTGCAGGTGAGAGCTGGGCCTGGAGAGGCCCAAATCCCGCTCCGGAGGGGATGGGAAAGCAGAAATTGATGGAATCCACCTTGGAAAATCGGGAATTGCAGCTGGATCCCGAATTTTGGGGTTCCCACCAACCTCCTGCCTTTTTGGGATGATTTGGGTTTTCTATCACATCTTCCCGTCCATCGTTTTGGGGAAGAAAGGCACAAATCCCACTCTGCAGGGGCTAGAAAAGGTGTTTGAAGAAGCAGGAATTGATGGAATCCAAGAGGGAAAATTGGGAATCGCAGCTGTATCCCAAATTTTGGGGTTCCCACCGACCCCATGCCCGTTTGGGGTGATTTGGGTTCTCCATCCCCTTTCCCTCTGATCCAGCATTTTGGGGGAGAAAAGTACAAATCCCACTCCAGAGGGGATGGAGAAGTTGGGTGTGAGGGCAGGAATTGATGGAATCCAAGAGGGAAAATCGGGAATTGCAGCTAGATCCCAAATTTTGGGGTTCCCACTAACCTCCTGCCGGTTTGGGATGATTTGGGTTCTCCATCCCCTTTCCCTCTGATCCAGCATTTTGGGATCTGGAGGGGCTGGAAAAGGTGGTTGGAAAAGCAGGAATTGATGGAATCCACTGTGGAAAATTGGAAATTGCAGCTGCATCCCAAAGTTTGGGGTTCCCACGAACCTCCTGCCTTTTTGGGATGATTTGGGTTTTCTATCACATCTTCCCGTCCATCGTTTTGGGAAGAAAGGCACAAATCCCACTCTGGAGGGGCTGGAAAAGGTGGTTGGAAAGGTGGGAAATGATGGAATCCAAGACGGAAAATCGGGAACTGCAGCTGGATCCCGAATTTTGGGGTCTGCATCCAGGACATCCTGCCTTTTTGGGGTGGTTTGGGTTTTCCATCACATCTTCCCATCCATCGTTTTGGGAAGAAAGGCCCAAATCCCGCTCTGGAGGGGCTGGAAAATTTGGGTTTGAAAAAGCAGGAATTGATGGAATCCAAGAGGGAAAATCGGGAATTGCTCCCGGATCCCGGTTTTTCCGGGATTCCCGCTGACCCCCTGCCCCTCGGGATGCTCCCCGCAGCTCGGGGCCGCTGTCCATAATCCCGTGCACTCCTCGCTCCTGGGATTCTCGGCCGTCAGCACCTCCCTGCCCCAGGGCTTCCTCTGGGTGAGCGCGGAATTCGGGATTGGGGATTAGGGATTAGGGATTTGGGTCTTTGGGGTTCGGGATTTGAGTCTTTGGGATTTGGGTCTTTGGGATTTGGCTTTTTGGGATTCGGGATTTGGGTCTTTGGGATTTGGGTCTTTGGGATTCGGGATTTGGGCTTCTCGGGATTTGGAATTTGGGCTTTTTGGGATTTGGGATTTGGGTTTCGGGATTTGGGCTTTTTGGGTTTTGGGATTTGGGTCTTTGGGATTCAGGATCTGGGTCTTTGGGATTCAGGATCTGGGTCTTTGGGATTTGGGTCTTTGGGATTCGGGTCTTTGGGATTTGGGATTCGGGATTTGGGATTTGGGATCTTTGGAATTTGGGATTTGGACTCTTTGGGATTCGGGATTCAGGTCTTTGGGATTTGGGATTTGGGTGGTTTTGGGAGCCCAATTTGGGAGCCCAAATAGGATCTGTGGGAATGGGATCTCCTTGGGAATGGGATCTCTTTGGGAATGGGATTTGTGGGAATGTGATCTCTTTGGGAATTGGATGTCCGTGGGAATGGGATCTTCTTGGGAATGGGATCTCCCTGGGAATGGGATCTCCTTGGGAATGGGATCCGTGGGAACGGGATCTGTGGGAATGGGATCCCTGGGAATGGGAGCCCTGAAAATGGGAGCCCTGGGAATGGGATCTGTGGGAATGGGATCTTCTTGGAATGGGATCTATGGGAATGGGATCTCCTTGGAATGGGATCTGTGGGAATGGGATCTGTGGGAATGGGATCTCCTTGAGAATGGGATCCCTGAGAATGGGATCTCCCTGGAAATGGGATCTTTGGGAATAAGAGCCCTGGGAATGGGATCTCTTTGGGAATGGGATCTGTGGGAATGGGATCTGTGGGAATGCGATCTTTGGGAATGTGACCCCTGGGAATGAGAGCCCTGGAAATGGGATCTCCCTGGGAATGGGATCTCTGGAAGTGGGATCCCTGGGAAGGGGCTCTCCCTGGAAATGGGATCCCTGGGAATGGGATCTGTGGGAATGGGATCTCCCTGGAATGGGATCTCCCTGGGAATGGGATCCTTGGGAATGGGATCTCTTTGGTAGTAGGATCTGTGGGAACGGGATTTCTGTGGGAATGGGATCTCCCTGGGAATGTGACCCCTGGGAAGGGGCTCTCCCTGAGCTGTCCCTGCCCTGTCCCGTGTTCGGGATTGGGGCTCATTCCCGCTTTTCCCGGCCCCGCAGGTGGGCGGGGGCCAGGAGGGGGCGGGGGGGCAGGTGGAGATCTTCTCCCTGAACCGCTCCGTGCCCCGCACCGTCAAATCCTTCCCGCTGCCCGCGCCGGTGCTGTGCATGGAATTCATCCCGGAGCCGCAGCCCGAGGCTCCCGGAGAGCCGGGAGCGGCGCCGGAGGCGGCCCCGAGCCCCCCGCACCCGGCCGTGTGCCTGGGGCTGCAGGACGGCAGGTGAGCGCCGCCATTCCCCATCCCGATCCCGATCCCGCCCCGATCCCGATCCCGCCGGCGCCATCCCGCCATTCCCGTTGCCTCCGCAGCCTCCTGGTGTACGGCAGCGTGGATTCGGGAACGCCGTGCCTGCTGAGCTGCAAAACCCCGGGAATGCTGCCCATCCTGTGCCTGCGGCACAGCCCCGAGTTCCTGTTCGCCGGGCTGCAGGACGGCAGCGTGGCCGCCTTTCCCTGGAATAACGGTGAGGATTCCCGGGAATTCCGTGGGGCCGCAGCTCCTCCGCTGAAATGGGGAGAAATCCCCGTTTTCATGGGGTTTTCCCAATATTTTCCCCTTCCCTCGGCAGCCCCCGGGGGCGGGAAAAGGCGATTTTCCCGTGTTGGATCCAAAGCGAACTCGTTTTGGGAGAAAACGTTGGGAAAATGGTCCTGGAGATTTGGGGTTGCTGCGGGATCCAGTGTGATGGATGGGAATCACCTTCCCAAAATTCCCCTTTTTGGGGCTGGAAGTGGAGTTGGGTCCCTCCACGTGGAAAATTCCCTTTGTTCCCGTGGTTTTGGGGTTATTTCCCCCGGATTTGGTGCAGGCTGAGATCCCATCCCTGTTTTCCCAGGAATTCCTGGCCTGGGTCGGGAAATTCCTCCTCTTCATCGCTAGGGGGTGGGAAAGAGCCGGGAATGCTGCGGAATCCGGGCTGGGATTCTGGACGGGATCCCAGCTTTTCTCCAGGAAAAGCTCCAGGAAGCGGCACCTGGCTCCATCTCGAGCCGCCAAATCCCGATAAATTGGGATTTTTGGGATTGCTCACATCCCCTTTCCCGAATCATGGCAAGGCTGAGAGCCAATTAAAGGGGCGTTAATGAACTTAAATTAATTGAAGTGGCAGCCACAGGGGCAGGGGGAGTTTTTAACCTCATCCCGCTTTTTCCGGGAGGGGAAAAGCTTCCCTGGAATTGCTCCTTTTCCGTGGAAATCGGGATTTGCTGGGAGCAGGGCTCGGAGCATCCCAAGGGCTCCTTTATCCCTGGGATCGGGGTTTGGGTAAAAAAAAGCAGGGATTGGGAATAAATGGATGGACTGGGGCTGCTGGCCTTGGATTTATCCCGATCCCAGCTGGGAGCTGCTCCCGGACCCTCGGGATCGGGCCTGGAGTGGCCCTGCAAGAGCAAATCCATGGAAAAAAAGGATTTGGGATTTTCCCAGGAGCCCTAGGGGTGCGGGCAGCCACTCCTTCCCTGCTCCAGCGCCGTCTGCGGTGGGAAAAGGGAATTTTGGGAATGTGGGGAAGTGGGAATGGCCCTTTTGGGGGTGGGGGGGCTCTGGGGACACCCGGAGCTTCCCAGGTGTGCCGAGGGTTCCGTGTTTTCCCCGTTATCCCATTCCCTGATCCCAATCCCTGATCCCGTTCCCTGATCCCATTCCCGGTTATCCCATTCCCTGATCCCAATCCCAGGGATCCCATTCCCTGATCCCATTCCCTGATCCCAATCCCTGATCCCGTTCCCTGATCCCATTCCCTGATCCCATTCCCTGATCCCATGCCCCGTTATCCCGTTCCCTGATCCCATTCCCTGTTACCTCATTCCCCATTCCCTGATCCCATTCTCAGGGATCCCATTCCCTGTTATCCCATTCCCTGTTATCCCATTCCCTAATCCCATTCCCTGATCCCGTTCCCAGGGGGTTTATGGGATGCGGAGGCGCCGCCGCGGCTGCTCCGGGTGGGATCGGGGCCCGTGCCCATTCCCTGATCCCATTCCCTGATCCCATTCCCGGTTATCCCAGGGGGTTTATGGGATGCGGAGGCGCCGCCGCGGCTGTTCCGGGTGGGATCGGGGCCGGTGCCCGTTCCCTGATCCCATTCCCTGATCCCATTCCCCATTCCCTGTTATCCCAGGGGGTTTATGGGATGCGGAGGCGCCGCCGCGGCTGCTCCGGGTGGGATCGGGGCTGGTGCCCATTCCCTGATCCCATTCCCCATTCCCTGATCCCATTCCCCATTCCCTGATCCCATTCCCTGATCCCATTCCCTGATCCCGTTCCCAGGGGGTTTATGGGATGCGGAGGCGCCGCCGCGGCTGCTCCGGGTGGGATCGGGGCCGGTGCGGGCGCTGCTGGCGCTGGAGGAGTCGCTCTGGGCCAGCTCCGACAACGTCGTCACCGTGCTGGAAACGGCGGAGCTGCGGAGCCAGGCACGGAGCGGGAACGGGAACGGGAGCGGGAACGGGAATGGGGATGGGAATGGGGATGGGAGTGGGAACGGGAACAGGAATGGGAATGGGAATGGGGATGGGAGCGGGAATGGGGATGGGAATGGGAGCGGGAATGGGAGTGGGAATGGGAGTGGGGACAGGAATGGGGTTGGGAGCGGGAACAGGAAAAGGAAGGGGAATGGGAATGGGAACAGGAATGGGGATGGGGATGGGAATGGGAATGGGATCCCTGGGAATGGGATCAGGGAATGGGATCTCTGAGAGTGGGATCATTGGGAATGGGATCTCCGTGGGAATGGGATCTGTGGGAATGGGATCTTTGGGATTGGGATCTCTGGGAATGGGATCTCCTTGGGATTTCGGGGAACCTTGGGAATCACGGGGATTTTGGGCAACGTTGGGAATTGGGGGGATTTGGGGAATGTTGGGAATTGCGGGGATTTGGGGAATGTTGGGAATCACGGGGATTGTGGGGAATTTCAGAGAATGCTGGGAATCATGAGGATTGTGGGGAATTTGGGGAATGTCGGGAACCGCAGGCACGTTGGGAATGTTGGGAATTGTGGGGATTTGGGGGAACGTTGGGAACCATGGGTGCGTTGGGAATGTCGGGAATCATGGGGATTTTGGGGAATGTTGGGAATCATGGGGATTGTGGGGAATTTCAGGGAATGTTAGGAATCAGGGGGATTTTGGGGAATGTTGGGAATAGTGGTGATTGCGGGGAACGTGGGACCCGTTGGGAACGTTGGGAACCGTGGGGATTTGGGGAACGTGGGTACCCTTGGGCGTGTTGGGAATTGCGGGGAATGCCGGGAATTTTGGGAATTGTGGGAACGTTGGTATCCTTGGGTGTGTTGTGAATCATGGGGAATTTTAGGAATTTTGGGAATTGTGGGAACATTGGTATCCTTGGGTGGGTTGTGAATCACGGGGAATTTTAGGAATTTTGGGACTTGCGGGAATGTCGGAACCTTGGGACCCGTTGGGAACGTTGGGAATCGCAGGGATTCTGGGAACGTTGAGACCATTGGGCGCGTTGGGAATTGAGGGGAATGCTGGGAATTTTGGGAATTGCAGGAGCGTTGGGAACCGTGGGCGCGTTGCGAACGTTGGGAATCGAGGGGATTTTGGGGAACGTCGGTACCTTTGGGTGTGTTGGGAATCACGGGGAATGTTGGGAACTTTGGGAATTGTGGGTATGTTGGTACCCTTGGGTGTATTGGGAATTGTGGGGATTGTTGGGAATTTTGGGAATTGCGGGAATGTCGGGAGCGTGGGACCCATTGGGAACACTGGGAATCGCAGGGATTTGGGGAACGTGGGACCCATTGGGAACGTTTAGAATCGCAGGGATTTTGGGAACGTTGAGACCATTGGGCGCATTGGGAATTGTGGGGAATGCTGGGAATTTTGGGAATTGCGGGAGCGTTGGGAACCGTGGGCGCGTTGCGAACGTTGGGAATGGTGGGGATTTTGGGGAACGTGGGACCCGTTGGGAACGTTTAGAACCGCGGGGATTTGGGGACTGTCGTTACCCTTGGGCCCGTTGCGAATCAGGGGGAATGTCGGGAACTTTGGGAGTGTTGGGAACTTTGGGAACTTTGGGAGTGTTGGGAACTTTGGGAGTGTTGGGAACGTCCCGGCCCCCGCAGCAAAGGTTCGAGGCGCACCCCGAGGCGGCGGTGACGCGCATGGTGCGCGCCGGCAGCGGCGTGTGGATGGCCTTCGCCGCCGGCTCCTCCATCCGCCTCTTCCACACCGAGAGCCGCGAGCACCTGCAGGAGATCAACGTGGCCACGCGCACCACCCGGCTCCTGCCCGGTGAGACAGCAATTAATCATTAATTAACTCATTAATTAACTCATTAGTTAACTCGGTAATGGATCCACAACGTGGCCACGCGCACCACGCGCCTCCTGCCCGGTGAGACAGCAATTAATCATTAATTAACTCATTCGTTAACTCGGTAATGGATCCGCAACGTGGCCACGCGCACCACGCGCCTCCTGCCCGGTGAGACAGCAATTAATCATTAATTAACTCATTCATTAACTCGGTAATGGATCCGCAACGTGGCCACGCGCACCACGCGCCTCCTGCCCGGTGAGCCCCAATTAACTCATTAATTAACTCATTAATTAACTCATTCACTCATGGATCCGCAACATGGCCACGCGCACCACGCGCCTCCTGCCCGGTGAGCGTTAATTAATCATTAATTAACTCATTAATTAATGGATCTGCAACGTGGCCAGGCACCACGCGCCTGCTGCCGTGAGAAGCAATTAATCATTAATTAATTCATTAATTAATGGATCTGCAACGTGGCCGCGCGCACCACGCGCCTCCTGCCTGATGAGGGTTTCATTAATTAATCATTAATTAACTCATTAATGGATCCACTACTTGGCCACGTGCCCACGCCTCTGCCCGGTGAGTTTGTTTTTTTTGGTTGGTGTGTGGGCGCACCACGCGCCTTTTTTTTTTTTTTGTTGTGGTGGTGGTGGGTGTGGGTGGGTTTTTTTTGTTTTTGGTGGTGGTGGGGTGTGTGGGTGGTTTGTTTTTTTTTTGTGTGGATCCACAACGTGGCCACGCGCACCACGCGCCTGCTGCCCGGTGAGAGAGCAATTAACGCTAATTAATTAATTAATTAATTAATCGAGCCATATCATGGCCACGCGCACCACGCGCCTCCTGCCCGGTGAGCCCCAACTAACTCATTAATTAACTCGTTAATTAACTCATTAATTAACTCATTAATTAACTCATTAATGAATGGATCCACAACATGGCCACGCACACCACGCGCCTGCTGCCCGGTGAGAGAGCAATTAATCATTAATTAATTAACTCGTTAATTAATGGATCCGCAACATGGCCACGCGCACCACGTGCCTGCTGCCCGATGAGCCCCAATTAATGGTAATCAATCAATTAATTAACTCATTCACTCATGGATCCGCAACGTGGCCATGCGCACGACGCACCTCCTGCCCAGTGAGCCCCAATTAACTCATTAATTAACTCATTAATGAATGGATCCACAACGTGGCCATGTGCACTACACGCCTGCTGCCTGGTAAGAGAGCAATTAATCATTAATTAACTCATTAATTAATGGATCCACAACGTGGCCACGCGCACCATGGGCCTCCTCCTGGTGAGCCCCAATTAATCATTAATTAACTCATTAATGGATCCACAATGTGGCCACACGCGCCACGCGCCTCCTGCCCGGTGAGAGAGCAATTAATCATTAATTAACTCATTAATTAATGGATCCACAACGTGGCCATGCGCACCACGCGCCTCCTCCTGGTGAGCCCCAATTAATCATTAATTAACTCATTAATGGATCCACAATGTGGCCACACGCGCCACGCGCCTGCTGCCCGGTGAGAGAGCAATTAATCATTAATTAATTAATTAACTCGTGAATGGATCCGCAACGTGGCCACGTGCACCATGCGGCTTCTGCCTGGTGAGCCCCAATTAGCGCTAATTAATTAAGTAATTCGTTAATGGATCCACAATGTGGCCACGTGCACCAAGCGCCTCCTGCCCGGTGAGAGAGCAATTAATCACTAATGAGGGGAGTTAATTAATGAATCCACATGGAATTAATGGATCCGTGGGATCCATTCGGGAATGGGATCTTGCTGCTGCCCAGTGAGAGCCAATTAATGGCTAATGAGGAGAGTTAATTAATGGATCCGTTCGGGAATTAATGGATTCATGGGGAATTCGGGAATGGGATTTTCCTGCTGCCCGCTGAGATCATAATTAATGACTAATGAGGGGAATTAATTAATGGATCCATTTGGGAATTAGGGAATGGGATGCTCCTGCTGCCCAGTGAGAGCCAATTAATGACTAATGAGAGGAGTTAATTAATGGATCCGTGGGGAATTCAGGAATGGGATCTTCCTGCTGCCCAGTGAGAGCCCAATCAGTGCTAATGAAGGCTCATTAATTAATTAATGGATCCATGGGATCCATTCGGGAATGGGATCTTCCTGCTGCCCGGTGAGATCCTAATTAATGACTAATTAGGGGGATTAATTAATTAATCCGTGGGGAATTTGGGAATGCGATCTTCCTGCTGCCCAGTGAGAGCCAATTAATGACTAATGAGGGGTCATTAATTAATTAACGTCTCCCTGGGGAATTGGGCCTGGGGCAGCCCAGGGGCTCCCTCCGGAATCCGCAGCTTTCCCGAGGAACAGGGCAGGGATGGGGCCGGGTGGGAATTGTGTCCCTGGGGCACCCCTGGATCCCGAAATTCCCCTGGGATCCCATCCCTGGATCCCGAAATTCCCCTGGGATCCCATCCCTGGATCCCGAAATTCCCCTGGGATCCCATCCCTGGATCCCGAAATTCCCCTGGGATCCCATCCCTGGATCCTGAAATTGCCCTGGGATCCCATCCCTGGATCCTGGATTTATCCCATGTTCACATCCCTGGATCCTGAAATTCCCCTGGGATCCCATCCCTGGATCCCAAAATTCTCCTGGGATCCCATCCCCAAATCCCAAAGTTCTCCTGGGATCCCATCCCTGGATCCCGAAATTCCCCTGGGATCCCATCCCTGGATCCTGGATTTATCCCATGATCCCATCCCTGGATCCCGAAATTCCCCTGGGATCCCATCCCCGGATCCCAAAATTCTCCTGGGATCCCATCCCTGGATCCTGAAATTCTCCTGAGGTCCCATCCCTGCATCCCAAAATTCTCCTGGGATCCCATCCCTGGATCCCAGCTTCGTGTCCTGATCCCATCCCTGGATGCTCCCCAATCCCTTCGTTACTTCCAAGCACCAGACTCGGGCAATTCCCTGGTTTTTCCCTTTTTTCCCCTCTTTTTTATGGGCCCATCCCAATATCCCCATATCCCCATATCCCAATATCCCAATATCCCAATATCCCAATATCCCAATGTCCCGGTACCCTGATATCCTGATATCCCAATATCCTGAAATTCCGATATCCCGATATTCCGATACCCCGCTATCCCTCCCATCCCTGCGTTGGGATTAAATCCCTTTGGAGCTCCTGCTCCTTCACCCTCTGGAATGTGGCAGCTCCTTCATGAGCAGCTCCGGAGCTGCTGCTGCTCCATGGATTTACCTCATTCCCTGGGTTTATCTCATTCCCTGGATTTACCTCATTCCATGGGTTTACCTCATTCCATGGATTTACCTCATTCCATGGGTTTCTCTCATTCCCTGGATTTATCTCATTCCCTGGATTCCTTTCTTTCCCTGGAGTCCTCTCATTCCCTGGATTCCTCTCTTTCCCTTGATTCCTCTCATTCCCTGGATTTATTTCATTCCCTGGATTTGTCTCATTCCCTGAATTCCTCTCTTTCCCTGGATTCACCTCTTCCCTGGATTTATCTCATTCCCTGGATTTATCTCATTCCCTGGAGTCCTCTCTTCCCCTTGATTCCTCTCATTCCCTGGATTCATCTCTTCCCTGGATTCATCGCTTTCCCACCTCTGTGCTGAGTCCTTCCCATGAAATATTCATATCCCATGGGAATCTCGCTTCTCTCCCGCTTTTTTTCCCCCCCTGTTTTTCATCTCTTCATCCTCCCGCTCTCTGCGGAGCTGCCGGGAATTCCGGGACTGTTCCCGATCCCGGTTTTCCCCCGTTCCCGCCGCAGGGCAGAAGCTCGTGCGCGTCACCAGCCTCCTGCTGTGCCAGGGCTCCCTCTGGGTGGGGACGGATCTGGGAATCATCGTCCTGCTGCCGGTGCCGCGCCTGGAGGGCATCCCGAAAATCACCGGTGAGCCCCGGGGCCTGCCTGGGAGACGGCGGCGTTCCCGGGAAACGGTGCCATTCCTGGAGAAACGGCGGCGTTCCAGGGAAACGGCCTCGTTCCTGGAGAAATGGTGCCGTTCCCGGAGAAACGGTGCTGTTCCCGGAGAAACGGTGTCGTTCCTGGAGAAACGGCGTCGTTCCCGGAGAAACGTTCCCAGGCTCAATCCCAGCCCATTCCCAGTCCATTCCCAGCCTATTCCCAGCCCATTCCCGGTCTCAATCCCAGCCCATTCCCAGGCTGTTCACAGCCCATTCCGAGCCTATTCCCGGGCTCATTCCCAGCCCATTTCCAGCCCATTCCCAGCCTATTCCTGGGCTCAATCCCAGCCCATTCCCAGTCCATTCCCAGCCTATTCCCACTCTCAATCCCAGCCCATTCCGAGCCTATTCCCGGGCTCATTCCCAGCCCATTCCGAGTCTCATTCCCAGCCCATTCCCAGCCTATTCCCGGGCTCAATCCCAGCCCATTCCCAGCCCATTCCCGGGCTCAATCCCAGCCCATTCCCAGCCCATTCCTAGCCCATTCCCGGACTCATTCCCAGGCTCAATCCCAGCCCATTCCCAGGCTCAATCCCAGCCCATTCCCAGCCTATTCCCGGGCTCATTCCCAGCCCATTCCCGGGCTCAATCCCAGCCCATTCCCGGGCTCAATCCCAGCCCAATCCCAGGCCACTCCCAGGCTCATTCCCAGCCCATTTCCAGCCCATTCCCAACCCAATCCCAGCCCGTTCCCACCCTGATCCCGCTGTTTTCCAGGGAAGGGCATGGTGTCCCTGAACGTCCCCGCCCCTTCCCATCCCGATCCCAGCCCGTTCCCACCCTGATCCCGCTGTTTTCCAGGGAAGGGCATGGTGTCCCTGAACGTCCCAGCCTGTTCCCATCCCAATCCCAGCCCGTTCCCACCCTGATCCCGCTGTTTTCCAGGGAAAGGCATGGTGTCCCTGAACGTCCCAGCCTGTTCCCATCCCAATCCCAGCCCGTTCCCACCCTGATCCCGCGGTTTTCCAGGGAAAGGCATGGTGTCCCTGTACGTCCCAGCCCATTCCCATCCTGTTCCCAGCCCATTACCATCCCGATCCCAGCCCGTTCCCAGCCCGTTCCCAGCCCGATCCCGCTGTTTTCCAGGGAAGGGCATGGTGTCCCTGCACGGCCCAGCCCATTACCATCCCGATCCCAGCCCGTTCCCAGCCCGATCCCGCTGTTTTCCAGGGAAGGGCATGGTGTCCCTGAACGGCCCAGCCTGTTCCCAACCCAATCCCAGCCCGTTCCCGCTGTTTTCCAGGGAAGGGCATGGTGTCCCTGAACGGCCACGCCGGCCCCGTGCAGTTCCTGGCGCTGGCTCTGAGCACTTTGGCCCCCGACGCCCTCCGGGCCGAGCAGGACGAGGACGAGGAGGGCGAGGAGGAAAAATCCCCGGATCCGGAGGGGCTCCCGCCGCGGGAAATGCGGAAAAAAGGGATTTTGTTACAATACCGGCTGCGCTCCACGTCCCACCTGCCCGGGCAGCTGCTCTCCGTGCGGGAAGCGCCGCCGGGAACGCCGGGACACGCCGAGGAGGACGGATCCATCTACGAGCTGGCCGACGATCCCGACGTTTGGGTGCGGAGCCGGCCCTGCTCCCGGGATTCGCCCCGCAAGGAAATCTCCTCCGTGGCCATCGTCTCCGGAGGCCGCGGCTACCGGGATTTCCGGGAGGAATCCGCGCCCGGCTCCGGAGGCGCCGACAGCTCCCTGCTCATCTGGCAGCTCCCGCTGGCGCTGTGACCCCGCCGGAGCTCCCACCTGGAATTCCCCAATTTCCTACCTCAGGAATCCCCCAAATTCCCGGAAGCGCTTCAGCCGCTGCGAGGAAAAAAAAAACCGGGAAAAACGCGGGGTTTTCCCCCAAATCCAGTGGTTCTGCTGGGAAAGGAGAGTTGGGAGCGGTGGGATTTTCCCGGTTCCCGGCGTCGGGAGCGGGCCAGGCCCTGTGTGTGTGTGTGTGTGTGGATAATCCCTAGAGATAGAAAATCCGTGGATTATAAATAGGCTGTACATTATTACCTGTAAAAAGGAGGAATCTGTATATATTGGGAATGCCGGGAAGAGCGGGAGCAGCTCCCAGAAAAGCGGCTCCGGCTGCAATATCCACGTCAATTCCCGACTGTGAATTTGAGGATCTTCGGTACCAAAATCCCCCGGATTTGGGAGCTGAGCCCACTCGGCTTCCCGAGGAAAGGAAAAGAGGGGGAGCATGGAAATAAATCCCATAGGAATCGCCATGGTTTCCTTGGTTTGTAGCTTTGGGTCTTTCCTTGGATTTGGGGGCAGCATTCCAGGAGTTCTGCTTCCCTGGGAATGCTCCAGGATGGGTTGGGTAGGGCTTGGAGCAGCCTGGGATAGCAGGAGGTTTCCCACGGAATGGGATGAGTTTAAGGCCATTCCAACCCATCCCGGAATTCCAGGAGCTGCGAATCCTTAAAATCACTTAAAAACCCCCAAATCCTTTTTTTTTTTCCCGCTGGGAATGGGGCGGGATGGAGGGAAAATCCATCCCTCATTCCTTCACTTCCACCCTCTCCATCCACGCCGCAGAAATCCCAGCCCAAGGAGTCGGGAACTCACCCCTGGACTGGATCCATTCCCGCTGCTGCCAGGAACCGGCTCCGATCGGATTCCACGGGGAGGGAATTCGGGTTCCAGGCCGGGAATTTGGGTCAGGGGGTTGAGCTCAGGGCTCCGGCCTCTCCCGGGGACTTTGGGAAGCATCGAGCGGCACTTCCAGGCTTTTAACGCCTCATCCCGGCGCGGCTCAGCTGCTCCGGGCGCTGGCGACCGGGAATGCTCCGTATCCAGGGATTTCATGGTCTGATTCCCGCGCACAAACAGCGCCGCGGCCACGGCTAAAAATAATCAGCACTTGCTGCGTTCCGGGGCTGATCCATGGGCTCTGCACGGCAGCGGATCCTGGGAATTCCGTGGGGTGAGGGGTTGGAAATGGGGATTCGTGAGGACTTGTCCCGTTTGGGAAAACTTCCCGGGATTTACAGTGGGGGTAAATAGGGATAAGAACCAATTTTAGGGGGGGAAAACCAGGAATATTTCACCTCCAAGGTGGGCAGAGCTTCCGTGCATTCCATGCAAGGAGGGGGCACATCCATAACTTGTGAGGGCTCATCCCGTTTGGAAAAACTTCCCAGAATTTCCAGTGTGGGTAAATAGGGAGCGGAGCCAATTTTATGGGAGAAATCCGGGAATAGTTTGCCCCCAAAGTGTGCAAATCTTTCCTGCCTTCCATTCAAGGGGTGTTCTTCCCATGCTTTCCATGCAAGGAGGGGTTGGAAATCGGAGTGTCCATGACTTGTGGGGGCTCATCCTGTTTGGACAAACTTCCCAGAATTCCCAGTGGAGGTTCATCAGGAGCAGAGCAAGTTTTAGGGGGGAAATCCAGGAATATTCCACCTCCAAGGTGGGCAGAGCTTCCGTGCATTCCATGGAAGGGGGGTTGGAATCTGCGACTTGTGGGGGCTCATCCCGTTCAGAAAAACTTCCCAGGATTTCCAGTGTGGATTAATAGGGAGCAGAGACAATTCTGTGGGAGAAATCCAGGAATATTTTGCCCCCAAAGTGTGCAAATCTTTCCTGCCTTCCATGCAAGGGGGTTTTTCCCATGCTTTCCATGCAAGGAGGGGTTGGAAATTGGAGTGTCCATGACTTGTGGGGGCTCATCCCGTTTGGAAAAACTTCCCAGGATTTCCAGTGTGGGTTCACAGGGATCAGAGCCAATTTTAGGGGAGAAATCCAGGAGTATTTCAGTCCTGGAGTGGGCAGAGCTTCCGTGCATTCCATGGAAGGGGGGTTGGAATCTGCGACTTGTGGGGGCTCATCCCGTTGGGAAAAACTTCCCAGAATTCCCAGTGGGAGTAAATAGGGATCAGAGCCAATTTTAGGGGGGAAATCCAGGAATATTTCACCTCCAAGGTGGGCAGAGCTTCTGTGCACTCCATGGAAGGGGGGTTGGAATCTGCGACCTGTGGGGGCTCATCCCATTGGAAAAACTTCCCAGGATTTCAAATGTGGATTAATAGGGATCAGAGCCAATTTTAGGGGAGAAATCCAGGAATATTTCAGCCCTGGAGTGGGCAGAGCTCTCATGCATTCCATGGAAGGAGGGGGCACACCCATAACTGGTGGAGGCTCAGCCCAATTGGAAAAACTTCCCAGAATTGCCAGCGTGGGTTCACAGGGATCAGGGCCAATTTTAGGGGAGAAATCCGGGAATAGTTTGCCCCCAAAGTGTGCAAATCTTTCCTGCCTTCCATGCAAGGGGGGGTTCTTTCCATGCTTTCCATGCAATGAGGGGTTGGAATCTGAGGCTTGTGGGGGCTCATCCTGTTTGGACAAACTTCCCAGAATTCCCAGTGGAGGTTCCTCAGGAGCAGGGCCGATTTTAGGGGGGAAATCCAGGAATATTTCACCTCCAAGGTGGGCAGAGCTTCCGTGCATTCCATGGAAGGGGGGTTGGAGTCTGCGACTTGTGGGGGCTCATCCCATTGGGAAAACTTCCCAGAATTCCCAGTGGAGGTTCCTAGGGATCAGAGCCAATTTTAGGGGACAAATCCAAGAATATTCCACCTCCAAGGTGGGCAGAGCTTCCGTGCATTCCATGCAAGGAGGGGACACATCCATAACTTGTGAGGGCTCATCCCGTTTGGAAAAACTTCCCAGAATTCCCAGTGTGGGTAAATAGGGATCAGAGACAATTTTAGGGAAGCAATCCAGGAATATTTCACCCCCGGAGCAGGCAGAGCATCCCCGTGAGCAGAGGCTGCCCTCGGATGGGATTTTTCCGGCTCGGATGAGATTTTTCCCCCTCTTTGAGCGGGATTTGCCCTTCCCAAGTTTTCCAATCCCTGCTCAGGAGGTGCCTGTCCCGCTCATCCCGATTTCCCCCCCAGCTCTCCGTGCTCCCCTGGGCTAAAAACAGGGATGCAGAGGAAATTCCGAGGGTTCTCCTGCTGGCCGCTCTTCCCAAGGAAGTGGTTCCATGGAAACTTGGGATGGAAAAGGCGGATGTGAAGCGCTCCAGGTCTTGTTCCCGGGGTCTGGAGCTGCTGGGAAGGGTTTTCCCAGTTTCCAGGATCCAAGGCTCCTGCCTTAATCAGAGATCCTTGTTCCCAGCTCTTCCTGGGAATTGGGCTCTGCCAGCAAAAGGTGCCAAGGGGAGAAGCTGAGGGAACTGGGAATGTTCCAGATCCATGCTCCGCCTCTGGAATCCAACCTCGTCCCCTTTGGCTGCCTGGAAAAGGCTTTTCCACCCCAAAAAGCCTCTCCCGAAGGATCCTTGGGACGTGGCAGGGCAGGATGGGGCTCCTCGGGTGGGAGACGTGAATATCCCACATTCCATCCCAATCCCGGCCTCCGGCTTTGCCGGGAGTGCAGCAACACGGAGCTGCTGCCGAGGCCTTTTGGGGATATTTTTGTCTCATTCCATAAGGAGAAGGGCGGTTTTTGGATTAATCATTCCCGGATTTTCCTGCTCCAGGTTGGAATCCTCCTGTCTTTATTTCCCTGTCACTCCGATCTCCCTCAAAACCGGCTTTGAGCTGTGCCTGTCCCGGCTTAAACTCCCCCGGAGGCTTATCCCGCCCGATTCCCGGGTTTTGACAACCCTCTTGGCGCTCTGTGGCTCCCTCTTCCCAAGATAATGGGATTAATTACAGCCGGATTTGTGTTCCCCGCGCTGGCTTTGGAGGAAACATTGACGGCTTCGCCTTCCCCCTCCTTTTCCCGGCCGGATTTGGGCTCCGGAATCGCTTCCCTCGGAGCTGATTAATGACCGGGAGGCTGGGAGATGACGCGGGGAGCGGCAAAGGCGGGAGCTGCGGGATTTCGGGAAGCTGGGCTGAGGAAACGGCGATTTCCAGGCCATGCTGGAAGGGGGCGTTGGAATGATGGGTGTTGGAAGAGTGGCCATGGTGGAACGATGGATGTTGGAATGGTGGCCATGGTGGAAGGAGATCTTGGAATATTGGATGTTGGAATGATGGCCATGGTGGGAGGAGATGTTGGAATGATGGCCATGGTGGAATAATGGATGTTGAAATGATGGATGTTGGAATGGTGGATGTTGGAATGGTGGCCATGTTGGAATAGTGGCCATGGTGGAAGGAGATGTTGGAATGATGGCCATGGTGGAATAATGGATGTTGGAATGATGGAATAATGGATGTTGGAATGGTGGCCATGTTGGAATAGTGGCCATGGTGGAAGGAGATGTTGGAATGATGGCCATGGTGGAATAATGGATGTTGGAATGGTGTTCATGTTGGAATGATGGATGTTGGAATGGTGGATGTTGGAATGATGGATGGTGGAATGGTGGATGTTGGAATGATGGATGGTGGAATAATGGATGTTGGAATGGTGGCCATGGTGGAATGATGGATGTTGGAGTGGTGGCCATGTTGGAATGATGGATGTTGGAATAATGGATGTTGCAATGGTGGCCATGTTGGAATGATGGATGTTGGAATGATGGCCATGGTGGAAGGCGATGTTGGAATGATGGATGTTGGATTCATGGATGTTGGAATGATGGCCATGCTGGAAGGAGATGTTGGAATGGTGGCCATGTTGGAATGATGGATGTTGGAATGATGGATGTTGGAATGGTGGCCATGCTGGAATGATGGATGTTGGAATGATGGCCATGGTGGAAGGCGATGTTGGAATGGTGGCCATGCTGGAATGATGGATGTTGGAGTGGTGGCCATGTTGGAATGGTGGCCATGTTGGAATAATGGACGTTGGAATGGTGGCCATGCCACTGGGCAAAGCCAGCCCATAATGGTGGTGGCCTCATGGCAAACCCAAGTATCCCACTGGGATAAGGGGCCACATGCTGCACCAAACCCTCATCCCAATCCTTGGGAATGCTGGATCTATGACCAGAGTGATGGGCAAAACCAACCCCTAATGGTGCTTGACCCCAGGGTGAGCCTGTGGTGGTGGAACCCCCTAATGACGTCCATCCCAACCACCCCCCATTGGGGTACAGGGCCAGGTGCTGCTCATCGGAATCCTTGGGAATCCTTGGGAATCTGTGACCAGACCGCTGGGCAAAACCAACCAATAGTGGTGCTTGACCCCATGGAGAACCTGTGGTGGTGGAACCCCATTACGACATCCATCCCAATCACCTCACTGGGATACAGGACCAGGTGCTGCACCAAACCCCACCCCAATCCTTGGGAATGCTGGATCTATGACCAGAGTGATGGGCAAAGCCAACCCCTAATGGTGCTTGACCCAATGGGGAACCTGTGGTGGTGGAACCCCATAACAACGCCCATCCCAACCGCCCCATTGGGATAAGGGTTCATCACACCAAACCCTCATCCCAATCCTTGGGAATGTTGGATCTGTGACCAGAGTGATGGGCAAAGCCAACTCCTAATGATGCTTGACCCAGTGGGGAACCTGTGGTGGTGGAACCCCATAACAACGTCCATCCCAAGTGCCCCCCATCGGGATACAGGACCAGATGCTGCTCATCAGAATCCTTGGGAATCCTTGGGAATCTGTGACCAGACCTCTGGCCAAAGCCAACCCCTAATGGTGCTTGACCCCATGGAGAACCCGTAGTGGTGGAACCCCGTAACGACGTCCATCCCAACTGCCCCCCATCGGGATACAGGACCAGATGCTGGTCATCGCAATCCTTGGGAATCCTTGGGAATCTGTGACCAGGCCTTTGGCCAAAGCCAGCCCCTAATGGTGTTTGACCCCATGGAGAACCTGTGGTGGTGGAACCCCATAACAACGCCCATCCCAACCGCCCCATTGGGATAAGGGTTCATCACACCAAACCCTCATCCCAATCCTTGGGAATGTTGGATCTGTGACCAGACCTCTGGCCAAAGCCAACCCCTAATGGTGCTTGACCCCATGGAGAACCTGTAGTGGTGGAACTCCATGACGACGTCCATCCCAACCGCCCCCCATCGGGATACAGGATCAGGTGCTGCACCAAACCCTCATCCCAATCCTTGGGAATGTTGGACCACGTGGACCTTCAGCCCCCAACCCCCCTGGTCAGCAGGACAAACCCATCCCCAGGACACCCCTGACCTCCAGGACGTCCACGTCCCTTCACCCCCACCCCTGAGCGTTAATTGTGCGCTAATTACCTTCTCATTAAGGCTCCCGGCTGGGCTCTTTCCCAGCTCCACCCCGGAGCCGGGCAGCTGGGAGGAGGTCGGGAGGTCCATCCCTAATTCCAGGCCCCGCGTGAACGCCCCCCATTAGCGTAATTAGGCGCGCTAACGAGGAGCTGTGATGTTTTATGCATGGCGCCTAATTTTACCCTGGCAAGCTCCCGCTATATTTAACTCCATTAATCATTGATTCCCGAGGGGCCGGATCCCTGATTAGTGTCACATGGATCAGGGAAGGAACGGGATTTAAAATAAACCCCCCTCGCCTTTCTCCTGGGGGACACGGAGCCGCCGGATGCCGACGCTCCTTGGATGAGTCTGGAATGTGGCTGGAAGTTGTTGCTCCTTTCCTGGGCTTTTTGGTGCCGTTTTCTGGGAAAAACCAGGAAAAAACGAAGGCACTGCAGGATCGTTTCCCCCACCCCATTCCCGATCCCAGTTTTCTTGGCTGTGTTTGCACGGCAGGGCCGTCAGTGATTAATTGTTTTGTTTATTTAATCCAAGAGTTTATGGAGCAATTCCCACATTTCTGTGATGAATTCCCAAGGGTTGGGAGCCACGGCTTGGTCCTGCATCAGTCAGCGCCTCCGGATGCCGAAGGATCCATCGACCCCCACCACGGACACCGGAATTCCTCCAGGAGGTTGAGGACAAGGAATAATTAAGGCTCGAGTCCCTTTGGTCCAGCTGCTCCCGGTTTCCTCCCATTCCTTAAGAAATTAGAGGAATTCCCTAATTAATTTGTAGCCACTGGATTTTTGAGGCGTTTCCCCCTCTCTTAACTGCATCCCTACAATTTTCCATGGATTTGGCCCCTCCCCACCCCTCATCCTCAGGGATGAGGGTTTGGGATGTGTCCATGAGCCTCTTCCGGCCACCAAGATCCCGCTTTTCCACTGGATTTCAGAGGGATTTTCCCCCTTCCTTAACCCCATCTCTGCAATTTTCCATGGATCCAGCCCGTGCTGGGATGGTTTTTCCCTGCATCCAGAGAGAATTTAATGGATGTTTTTGGGAGCAGTGACTTTTCCAAGTGCGGCAACACCGCCCCAAATCCTCCATTCCCAAATCCTCCATTCCGAAATCCTCCATTCCGAAATCCTCCATTCCCAGCCCCTCGTTGCCTTCTGAATGTCCAGGGAATTCCGTCCTCATCCCAAATCGGCTTCCTGTGTCCCCGGTTTGGCCCCACAGCTTGGGAACAGTGGGATCCTGCTTTTTGGGGGGGGGTATCTCCATGGATTTGGGGTCTGCCCCGATTTTGGGGGGCATTTCCATGGATTTGGGGTCTGTCCTGATTTTTGGGGGCATCTCCATGGATTTGGGGTCTGTCCTGATTTTTGGGGGCATCTCCATGGGATTGGGGTTTGTCCTGCTGGGACAAGTGGGATCATGGCCTTGGGATTGAGGAGTGGAGAGGAGCAGGAAGGTCCCACACCACCTCGGGGGTTACTTTGGAATCCATTGTGTTTTTCCCACTGAATTATCCCAAAATGGATGATGGAAAATGCTCGTGGAGCATCGGGTGGGTCCAAGGATCCAAGTCCTGGACTGGGGGGAAATTGGGAACTGAGGAGACATTGGGGCCTGAGAAAACTTCGGGATTTGAGCATCCAAATCGGGGATTGGGGGAGCATTGGGACCTGGGGGTTGATCCAAGGACCCAAATCCTGTGGGGCAGTTATTGGGATCTGGGGGGACATTGGGATGTGGGGGATCCACACATACAAATTCGGGTGGGTGGGAGGGATGTTGGGATTGGGGGGGTCTGAGCACCCAAATCCTGGGTGGGAGGGAAAATTGGGATTGGGAGGTCTGAACATCCAAATCCTGGGATGGGGGGAAGAAAATTGGGATTGGGGAGTGGGAGCATCCCTGTCCTGGGATGGGGGACACTGGGATTTGGGGGAACATTGGGATTTGAGAGGATATTGGGACCTGGAGGCCTGAGAATCCAAATCCTGGCTTGGGATCTGGGTTGTCCAAACATCCCAATCCTGGATTGTGGGGACATGGGGATTTGGGGGCTCTGAGCATCCCAATCCTGGATTAGAATGAAATCCCAGCAGGACCTGGAATTGCCAAGTTTTCCTCACGGGCAGGAGAAAAATGAAGGAGAAAGGGGAAAACTGGAGGCGGAGCGGGGCTGGAATCGCGTCTTCCCAAAGGAGCAGATAGAGGACAAATCCTTCCCGAGGCTGATCCCACTCCAAGACCCCAAACAGTTCCACGGGGGATCCTTTCCCGGCTTCCCGAGGCTGCTGGAAATTCCGAGCCTGTAATTCCTTGATGGATTTTCAGGTGCTTGAATTGGGTAAAAAGAGAAGCGGAAAACATGGAAAAAAAGCCTTTCCCATCCCAAAATTCCTGGGGGCAGTGGGCTGGCATCCAAAAATCCGGGAAAAAGGAATATCCAGGGGTGTCACTACCCAGCCCAGGTGGATTTGGGATTTGGGAAGCAGCGGGAGCAGCCCGAGCTCCCTCCCTTCCTCCTTTTCCGTGTCCTCAGGTCCCGGATTCCGGCCCTGGGGAGCAGAACCAATTTCCCAACGTTTCCAATTAAACGCTTCCCACCCGAGCCGTTAATTAGGACGTTCCAGGGCACTTCCCGGGCACTCCAATTTCCCACATATAATTATTAATATCCCATGAAACAATGAGTTATCGCCCACAATTAAAATTAATTAACGTTTCTCCAAGTTAATTAAATTATTCCTTGGATAGGGAAACAGGAGAACTCCACCATCCAAAGGAGAGGCCCCGTGGGGGACTTGGAGGAAGCAGGAGTGGGGAGGGGGCGGTGCTCCGGAATTCCATGTTTTTCTTGACTTCCTGCATTCCCCGTCCCATCCCGGCGTTCTCCCGTCTCCTTGGGCTTGGATACAGTGGGATTTTCCTGGGAAAAAAAAAATCGAAGCCAATCCTGATGGCTTCGATTCTCCAGGAAAACGAGTTGGAAACAAACGCTGGTTTTTATGGAAAGCGGGAATTGGGTCCGGAGTGGAGGCTGAGGAACTTTTAGGGAATGCTGAGCAGAGCATCAATCCATGGGATCAAATTCCCAGCGCTCCAAACCCCCCTGATCCCAGCAATTCCCCCCTTCCACGCCCCAGACTTGGTTTTTCCCCAGGTTTTCCAAACCACGGGAAGAATTCCAGAGGTTCCGAATTTCCCGTTCCCTGTGGGAGGAGCGGCTCAGCTCCTCCGTGTCCCTCCAGGATCCGGGATCCAGGATCCGGGATCGTTTGCCCTTCCTTGTTCTTGTCCATAATCACCGTTATCTCCTGAAATTGCCTGGAAATAACTCGGGGTCATCGAGCTGCTCCGGGTAATTTTCCCACATTTATGTGCCGGGAGGGATGGGATGGGATGGGATGGGATGGGATGGGATAATGGGATGGGATGGGATGGGATGGGATGGGATGGGATGGGATGGGATGGGATGGGATGGGATGGGATGGGATGGGATGGGATGGGATGGGATGGGATGGGATGGGATGGGATTGCTCGAGTGGATTTTTTTTTTTCCCCCTTTTCTCTTTCTTAGCTGGATTAACCCTTTTGTGGGAGGGATAAAAAATGGGAATATTGGGATTTTCCACTGGGAGTTGTCCCTTCCTCTGCCTCGGGGATCATTTGGGAACAGCTCCGTGGCCTTTCCCCCCCCGTTTCCTGGGAAAATTTGGGAACCAGGACCCAGCAGGGAGAGAGGGAAAAGCTACAAATAACTGGAAAAAGGAATTTTTCCTTTGTGAAGGCTGTGATGCTCCGAGACGGAGCTAAAATCCCAAAGGATTGGGATGCTGCATTGGGATAAAATATGGAAATTTGGGATGGTTTTGCTTTTATCCCCCTCTTCTTCCTCTCCCACTTCCCGCTGGATTTGTTCCCATCCATAATTAAATCTCAATGTATAATTCAAATACCCCTGCCCTGGATTTCCTCATTCCAAGGACTTCTCCTTCTTCAGGACTCTGGAAATCCTCCCTGGATTTGCCCCAACCTCGATGTTCCCGTTACGCGTCCAAGGATAAAAATCCCCTCCTGTGGATTCCCAAAAGCCCCATAAAAGCTAAAAATTCCCACTGAATCCCAGCCAGTGAAGCACTTAAACATCTTTGAGGTGATTAACGAGGAATAAATGCCTGGATTTGGGATGGATCCGGGATTTTTGGAGCTGCACAGGGAGGAGGGAAGAGCCGTGGGAGGAAATCCCGCTCCTTGTTTTACACCGCGACCGATTTGTTCCCGTTTTTCTCCCTCTCCTATTTGCATCCAGGAGTCGGAGCTGGTCTGGGAAAATGGGAAAAAAATTCCCTCTGGATTCATCCAGGAGAATCCAGGCTCTGCTGAGCCCCTTCCCTTTATTCCAGGAGAATGCAGCCAATTCCTCTCTGCAAGAGGGGGAAAAACGAGGAGAAAAATCCATTTATTGCCAGGGAATTCTGTGTTTTCCTGCTTTTCTTCATCCCGGGGCATTTTTGGGGTGCTGAGGTTTTTATCCCATGGAGATTTTTACAATCCTGAGGTTTTTGGAACCTTTGAGCTGCCCCCAAACCCTTTCAACTCCAACCTTTTCCGAAGAAAACAAAGGAGAAGAGTTTGGCAGTGGGAATCGGGGACAGGGAGTTAAGCTCGGCCTAGGCTGAGTTTAAGCCCTGCTTCGACCTCGGCAGGATCCACAAATCCTTCCCCAAGGAGCCAGGAAGGAGGATTTTTCCTGCAGGAAGCAGCTGCTTTTGGCAGTTTCCATCTAAATTTTAAAAGTTCTCCTTAAATTTTGCTGTTTGCCCATTATTTATGGGATTTCCCTTCATTTTCCCCAATTTCCTCTCCTTTTTTTTCCCTTTTTTTTTTAAAAAAAATTCTCCATTATTTTTGGAATTTCTCTCCTTTTTTTTTTTTTTTTTGTTTTTTAAATAATTTCCACCCCCTTTTTGTTCCCTTATTTATAAAAATTTTCCCTGTTATTTTTGGAATTTCCCTTTATTTTTTCTAATTCCCCCCCCTTTTTTTTTTCCCCAATTTCCCTATTATTTATGGAATTTGTCTTTATTTTTTCCCAGATTTCCACCCTTTTCCCCCCTTCTTTTTTTCCTTTTAATTTCCCCATTGTTCATAGAATTTCTTTTTCCCCCCCCAATTATTCCCCCTTTTTTTTCCAAATTTCCCCATTATTTATGGAATTTGTCTTTATTTTTTTTATTACCCCCCCCTTTTTTCCCCTCTTTTTTTAAAATTTCAAATTCCCCATTATTTATGGAATTTCTTTTTACTTCCCCAATTTCCCCCCCCCTTTTCTTTCCATTTTTCTTTTTAATTTCCCTTTATTTTTTTCCAATTTCCCCCCTTTTTTCCTTTTTCTTTTTCTTTTTTTTTTACTTCCCCCTCAATTTTTGCAGCCGAAGAAATTGGGGATTCAGGAATGGATTTGCTCCAGTTTGGATCTCACCTGTTGCTTTTTGGGATCACGTGGGAGCTGAGGTGGATCCTGGGATCAAGAGGCTCCTTGGACTCTTCTCACTGCCCCTTTCCATGGTTTTTTCCCCCTAAAAGTCATGGAAAAAAGAGTTTTCCCAAAACCTAATCCTGCCCTGGCTGGGGGCTCAATCCCAGAGAAGTGGAGAAGGAAATCTGGGATTCATCCCGCAGTTCCTCTCCCTCTCCTCCCACTGGAAGTCTGCTCTGTTCCCAATGGGATTTTAATTTTTGGGAACGCTGATTTTTTAAAGAAAAGGATATTTTTAAATGGGGGTTTGTGCTCTATAAGGAATTTTTTGGGGGGGAAAACTTCAGGATGGGTTTTTTGACCTCATCCCGTGAGTTTTCCTGGCTGGGAAGGGTTTTGTGCCATCCCCGTGTCCCAAACTGGGATTGGGATGGGGTTTGTGCCATCCCCGTGTCCCAAACTGGGATTGGGATGGGGTTTGTGCCATCCCCGTGTCCCAAACTGGGATTGGGATGGGGTTTGTGCCATCCTCGTGTCCCAGGTGGGATTGGGATGGCTTTTGTGCAATTCCTTTGTCCCAAAGTGGGACTGGGATGGGTTTTGTGCAATCCCTGTTTTCCAGAGTGGTTTTGGGATGGGTTTTGATCCATCCCCAAGTCCCAGAGTGGGATTGGGATGGGTTTTGTGCAATTCCTGTTTTCCAGGGTGGTTTTAGTATGGGTTTTTATCCATCCCCGTATCCCAAACCAGGACTGGGATGGGCTTTGTGCCATCCTTGAGTCCCAGTTTGGGATTGGGATGGGTTTTGTGCCATCCCCATTCCCCAGACTGGGATTGGGATGGGGTTTGTGCAATTCCCGTGTCCCAAACTAGAATTGGGGTGTGTTTTGATCTATTCCAGTGTCCCAGGGTGGGATTGGGATGGGTTTTGATCCATTCCTTTGTCCCAAACTGGGATAGGGATGGATTTTGTTCCATCCCCGTGTCCCAGGAGAGATTAGGATGGGGTTTGTGCAATTCCTGTTTCCCAGACTGGGATTGGGATGGGTTTTGTTCTGTTCCCGTATCCCAAACTGGGACTGGGATGGGTTTTGTGCCATCCCCGAGTCCCAAACTGGGATTGGGATGGGATTTTATCCATCCCTGTGTCCCGAACTGGGATAGGGATGGATTTTGTTCCATCCCTGTGTCCCAGGAAAGATTAGGATGGGGTTTGTGCAATTCCCGTTTCCCAAACTGGAATTGGGATGGGTTTTGTTCCACCCCTGTATCCCAAACTGGGATTGGGATGGGTTTTGTGCAATTTCTGTAACCCAAACTGGGATTGGGATGGGGTTTGTGCCATCCCCGTGTCCCAAACTGGGATTGGGATGGGGTTTGTGCCATCCCCGAGTCCCAAACTGGGATTGGGATGGATTTTGTGCAATTCTTGTATCCCAAACTGGGATTGGGATGGGTTTTGTTCCATCCCCGTGTCCCAGTTGGGATTTCATCGTCTCCTTGAGCTGTTCCATAAATCCCAGCCCGCCCTGGAGTTTTTCCAAGCCTCTGGAATGAGGGACACCTCCCTGAGGGCCCCTTTGACGTCCCAACCTCCTTTTTGGGGTCACTCCAGTGCCAGCAGCGTCCTGGATTTTGGGATCTGCTCCACTTCCTCCATCCTCTGGCCCGGGAAGGAATTAAATTTGCAGGGTCTATAATTAGGGCATTAATTTGGGAAGTGGGAATGGCTCCGTGTCCCTTCTCCCTGTGGCGGCTTCCAGCACGGAGCTGGGGCTGCGAAACACCTGGAATTCGGGAATTTTGGGGGGAAAAAATGAAAAATCTGCCTTTTTTCCCCTCGTTTTTACCCCGCTGTGGTGGAAACCCCAAAGGTGGGGGCAAACCCAGCTGGGCTTTTCCCGAAGAAAGGGAACAAAAATTCCATGGAACCTCGATGGTTTGGAAAGGAGGAAAACGCCGCGTTCCCGGCACATTTGGAAACCTTTTAGAGGCAGAACATTCCGGGGAATCGATGGAGAGGGATTTGTGCCATTTGGAGCTGGGACTAAAAAGCTCCGTTCCTGCTTTTTAATGGACGAGGAGGAAAATGGGAAGCGACGTAATGGGATGAGCTTGGAGCCGTAATGGGATGAGCTCGGAGTGGAAAAGCTCCCGTGAAAGGGGAGGGAAGAGCAATTAATGGGATCGTTCCGAGGGATTTGGGAGCTGGATAATGGAGGCGTTCTGGCCTCCAGGGAAATCCAGCTCTTTTTTCCCTAAAAAAAGGTGGAATCGGTGCATGGAACAGCAGGAGAAACTGGGAAAACTGGGATCTTACCCCCTTTAACTCGAGATCTTGGCTTAGGGGGGGTATTTTGGGGCAAATCCCTGGTTTTTGGAGGACGACGACAATTTTTGACGTTGTCCTTCCCTGCTCCCCCATTCCAGCCTGGATTTGGGGATATTTTGGGTTATTTTGGGATAAATCCCCATTTTTGGAAGGATAATCGTCACTTTTGGCATTGTCCTTCCCTGCCCTCCCATTCCAGCCTGGATTTTGGGATATTTTGGGATATTTTGGGATATTTTGGGATATTTTGGGATATTTTGGGATAGATCCCCATTTTTGGAAGGATAATCATCACTTTTGGCATTGTCCTTCCCTGCCCTCCTTTTCCAGAGTGTCCCAGCTTGGTCTTGGCTCCAATTTTCCACCTCCTGCAGGGAATGGGATGGGAATCCTTGAGCTTCCCACTTCCAAGGCTGGATTTTTGCCTCCTCAAATTCTGGCTGTGCAGGGGAAATCGTGGATTCTCCGGGATCGTGGGATTTTATTGCTTTGGGAAAACTCTGTCTTGTGCCCAGAGTGTTTCCCACCCAGTCCACAAACCCTCATCCGAGAATTGAATTTTTCCATATTTTTCCTCATTTCCCATTCTTGCACCAAGCCCCTGGGCCGGGATATGCTGGGAAAGGACATTGGAATCGCTTCCAAACCCGTTCCCATCCCATTTATCCCCGTTCCTGCCCTCTGCACTTTTCCCTCCTCCGTCCTCTTTGATTTCCTGGGAATGCTGAGTTCCCTCCTGGCTGCTGGACCAGCACAGGGAAATTTAGATCCAGGTGGAGTCAATTTTTATCCAGAGATTCCCATTTTATCCTAAACCCAGAGCATCCCTCTCTCCAGCCATGAATCCGTGATCCTTTCTTGCTTTCCCTCTTTTTTTTCCCCCCTCTCTTCCTGTAATTTTAGTGGAATTGCTCATTCCAGGCGTTTCCAGGCGATGGCAGGGAATAAATTCAGGAATCCATTAAATGAAACTCCTCCAACGTAAACACGTTCCCGTTATCAGCGGGAAAAGCGCAGCCAAGGAGCCTTGGGAATAGGGAGAGGCCCTTATCTGCAATTCCACACGAGCCAGGCGCCGGGAATTGGGAATTGCCGGGGACGGAGCTGTCCATGGCTCCCTGCTGGAGCCACCAAGCTTGGAAAAAGCCTCCAAAAGCATCAAGTTTGGGAAAAGATGGGAATTTCTGTAGAGCTGGACCCCCTCCATGGGGTTTTCCTGGGGCTTGGCGGAGGGAAAAAGGAATTTTGTGGAGGGAAGAAGGAATTCTGCAGAGGAACAAAGGAATTCTGCAAAGGAAAAAGGAATATTGCAAAAGAAAAAGGAATTTTGCTAAGGAAAAAGGAATTTTGGGAAGGAATAAGGAATTCTGCAGAGGAAAAAGGAATTCTGCAAAGAAAAAAGGAGTTTTGCAAAGGAAGGAGGAATTTTTCAAAGGAAAAATGAATTTTGCAGAATGAATAAGGAATTCTGCAAAGGAATAAGGAATTTTGCAAAAGAAAAAGGAATTTTGGGAGGGAATAAGGAATTCAAGGGATGGGAGGGGTTGGCTCCAAGGGATGGACACCAGGCCTTGGCCCTCTGTCCATGCGGATGGAAAAACTGGGATCTGGAGCTCTGGAAGTGGGATTTGACCCCATGGAAGGAGCCCTAAAACTCTTGGGTTCGATGCTCGGAGTGAGGAGGAATATTTGGGTTTTAACCTCAACAATCCCTTCCCAGAGCTGGAGCGGATCCCTGGCCATGGATCTGTGGCTCCTGGTGGATCCCAGTGGGAATGACCTTGGAATGACCTTGGAATGACCTTGGAATGACCTTGTTTGGGATGCTCCAGGTGCCAGAAATGAGGAGTTCACCCCCCAGCTCGTGTTTATCCCAAGAAAGCTCCATGTAACCGAGCTCTGGAGCATCGATTCCGTGTTCATCCCTTGGAAAAGCTCCGGGATGGCCTCAGGCGTCTCCCTCTCCTCCTCAACCTCGGATTTTGTGTCTGGGAAGGGAAAAAAAGGGAGAAAGGATCCTCCGTAATTTGGGAATAAACCAAATAATGGGGTTGGAAGCATCAGGAGGAGCCAATTATCCCTTGGGATGCTCCTGGAATGTGGCACGGGCCCCATCCCGACCTGGGATCGCCAGCGACGCTTCCTGTAAAATTCCTGGTTGTATTTGCTGGGAAAAGGGGAAAAAAAAAATTCCAGTGAGCTTGGGAAGCTCTCTGGTAGAAGCAAAGCCCCATTCGAGGCCGTTTCCTTCCCATTCCAAGTGGGATTTTCATGGCTGTCGGCTTTTCCTGGATTTGGAGGGTTTTGGGGAAAAGGAAAGGGAACATTTGGGGTGGAATGTTGTGGTTTTTGGGAATAACTCGATGAGGGCTGGTCCTGCTCCGTCATGTGCTGGGTCTCTCCTCTGTTTTTTTGGGATTTGTCGGGGTGGGGTTTGTGGCACTTAATGCTCACGATCCTACAAAAACATGGGAATTTTTCTCATGGGTAGCAAAGGTGGGGATCAAGGCCACCTCTGTGAGCCAGAGTAACACCAACCCCCTCTTCCTTATCTCCATTAATTAATTTATCAGCATCCAGCCTTTCCCACCTTTCCCCTTTTCCAACGGATCCACTGAGCGCTCCCCATCCCGCCCCATGGCGATTCCCGCCGGGATCCGCTCCCGCGCTGTCGCATCGCTTCCGTGAATTATTCACGCCCTTCGCCGTCCCCGAGCCGTCCCCGGATGATTTTAAGGCTCCGTGACAGGTCAGGGCCCGGATCGGTGGCGCCGATCCCGGGATTGCGGCGTTGCCGGCGCCGGAGCCGCGGAAGTCACAGCGCATTAGGAGCGTGAGGAGGCCCCGCGGTGGCCCCGGGAGATGATCCCAGCCCGGAGATGATCCCACGGAGCCGAGGGATAATTAACGAGGATCTGATCATCCCTGATGGCCACGGTGGTGAATGCGGGGAGAGCGCGATCCCCGGAGCTGCCGGAGCGGGATGCGGCGGGAGAGGGATGAGTTTTCCCGGGGTTTGGTGCCTGTGGGGAGGATCCTGGTGCCGGAGCAGGTTGTGCACATTCCCACGGCGCCATCCGAGCCTTTGGGGCGCTGTTCCCTCGAATTAACGTCCTTTTCCTCCCCCTTCCCGCTCAAACCTCTCCCGTTCCTCCTCCGGAGCGTGAAGGTCATGGATGAGTTGGGATTATCCAAAAGCCGTCTTGGATGCTGAAGGTGAAGGTGAAGGTGAACCCACCTTGGGTTTCTCCTTCGGTTGGGCACCAGGACGGCCCAAAAATCCAATTCCTGCCTTTTTTCCATCCTTTTTTCCATCCCTTTTCCCAGCCTGAATCCCGCTGGCGTCTGCGGGGAGGAAGTCAACTGGAAGGGAGGAAAAGCTTGGACTTGGATCCGGAGCAGAAACCAAACTGTGCCGGTGCCAGGCCTGGAATCGTCTGCTCCCGTCACGGTGGGGGCTCCGTCATTGCGGCTTTCCCTGCCAAAACCACCCCGGGACGGCTCCAGACTCCCCGCGGGGCGGCTCCGCTTGGATCCAGCTCCTTCCTGGGAGGGTGGGATCCCATCCAGGCCCTGCCGAGCGTGGCTGGTTGGATTTGGGGTCTCTCGGAGCCCGGGGAGCGGAGAGGGATGATGAGGTTTCGCTCCAGCTGAGCCGAGTGCCAAAGCCCTCGTTAAAAATTGCAGGAGCTTGGCAGAGTTTGAATCTGAAACTTGGACAAAAACCGCAGTTTCCTCCCCCCAAAGTACAATCAATTCCTTTCGTCTATAAATATCCTCTATAAATAGCGACGGGAAGAGGTTTAAACATTTCCAAAGGCTCTTCTGGGGGAAGAAAAGCTGGGAAATTGGGGCTAAACCCCTTTTCTTCCCCCCGTGTTGGCTCGGCAAAGGCAGCGCCGCGCCCTCGAGCACCCCGGAGAAGCCTCTTGGCTCTTCTCCGAGAGCCTCCAGGAGCCTGGTTTGGAGAAAAGTCGGGAATAAAGCGGGTTTTTATTCCCAGCCGGGTGTCTGGAAGAGACAGAGTCCATAATGGGGTCAACGACTCGGCCGCGCTTCCCCCGGGCTTGGCAAGGACCTGACAAATTGCTGAGCTCCCGCCCGGCTGCGCTGATTTCCTGCGCGCCGGAGACCTCGGAGCGGGTCATTAGTGCCTAATTAGAGCCTAAACGCTCTCATTTGTCCTCCCCTTGTCAGCGCAGCGCCGGGGAGATCCCTCCCGGCCGCCTCCTCCCGCATTCCACGGGCTGGGAGCGCGGGAAAGGCGCGAGAAGCCGTAAAACCCAGGGGTTTTTCCTGTCTGCCTTGCAAAGAGAATTAATCCCGGCCCAGCACGGGCTAAAGCCGGGCTTGGCTCTTCATTCCTAGAGCCTGGCTTGGTCTTTTCTTTCCAGAGCCTGACTTGGCTCTTCCTTCCTAAAGCCCCACTTGGCTCTTTCTTCCCCAAACCCAACTTTTTCCAAAGCCTGATTTGTTTTCCTGTCTTGGCCTTTCCTCCCTAAAGCCTTTGGGTTGGTTTTTGTGTTGGTTTTTTGGTGTTGTTTTTGTTGGTTTTTTTGGTTTTTGACTTGGCTCTTCCTTCCTTAATCACTTGGCTCTTCCTTTCCACAGCCCCACTTGGCCTTTTCTTTCCAGAGCCAGACTTGGTCTTCTCCATCCTAAAGCCCAACTTGAACTTGGCTCTTCCTTCCTTAATTTTCACTTGGCTCTTCCTTTCCACAGCCCCACTTGGCCTTTTCTTTCCAGAGCCAGACTTGGTCTTCTCCATCCTAAAGCCCAACTTGGCCTTGTCCTCCTAAAGCCCAACTTGACTCTTTCTTCCTTCCTAAAGCCTGACTTGGCCTTTTCTTTCCAAAGCCCGACTTGGCTCTTCCTTTCCAAAGCCCGACTTGGTTCTTTCTTTCCTAAAGCCCCACTTGGTTCTTTATTTCCAAAGCCCAACTTGGCTCTTCTTTCCCAAAGCCTGACTTGGCCTTTTATTTTCAGAGCCTGATTTAGCGTTTCCTTCCTAAAGCCTGACTTGGCACTTTCTTCCCAAAACCCGACTTGGCCTTTCCTTCCTAAAGCCTGATCTGGCTCTTTCTTCCCAAAACCCGACTTTGCCTTTCCTTACTGAAGCCCGACTTGGCTCTTCCTTCCTTAATCCCCACTTGGCTCTTCCTTTCCACAGCCCCACTTGGCCTTTTCTTTCCAGAGCCAGACTTGGTCTTCTCCATCCTAAAGCCCAACTTGACTCCTTCTTCCTTCCTAAAGCCTGACTTGGTTCTTTCTTTCCTAAAGCCTGACTTGGCTCTTCCTTTCCAAAGCCCGACTTGGCCTTGTTTTCCTAAAGCCCCACTTGGCCTGTTATTTTCAGAGCCTGATTTAGCCTTTCCTTCCTAAAGCCTGATCTGGCTCTTTCTTCCCAAAACCCGACTTGGCCTTTCCTTCCTAAAGCCCAACTTGGTTCTTCCTTCCTTAATTTTCACTTGGCTCTTCCTTTCCACAGCCCCACTTGGCCTTTTCTTTCCAGAGCCGGACTTGGTCTTCTCCATCCTAAAGCCCAACTTGGCCTTTTCCTCCTAAAGCCCAACTTGACTCTCTTCCTTCCTAAAGCCTGACTTGGCCTTTTCTTTCCAAAGCCCGACTTGGCTCTTCCTTCCTTAATCCCCACTTGATTCTTTCTTTCCAAAGCCTGACTTGGCTCTTCCTTTCCAAAGCCCCACTTGGCTCTTCCTTTCCAAAGCCCCACTTGGCTCTTCCTTTCCAAAGCCCCACTTGGTTCTTTCTTTCCAAAGCCCGACTTGGTTCTTTCTTTCCAAAGCCCCACTTGGCCTTCCCTTCCTAAAGCCCCAGCAAGGCTTGGCCCCTCTCCTTGCTTTCTCCTCCTTCTTTTCCCAAGGAAACCGTGGAATCCCCGTCCCTGGAAGGGCTCCAACCCCGTGGATGAGGCCTCTGGGGCCGTGGTCGGTGTTGGGTTCGTGGTTGGACTCCACGACCTTGGAGATCTTTTCCAACCTCCAGTTCCATGATCCCTCTTCCCTTGGCTGCTGTCAGCTCCTGCTGCCAAGAACGCCTCGGGCTGAGGAATAAATTCCCAGGTTTTGTGTTACTGGGATGGCAAATCGAGTTGGGGGTGGGGGCGGGGGGGGCAGATTTGGAACATTTTTATGTTTGTTCCTTCTTTTTCCTCCGGATTTTTTTCCATCTCACTCAGAGCCCAACTCAGCATCGCCGGGTGACAACGTGATGACAGCGGCTCTGAAAAGAGGGGGAGGAGATGGATTTGTGTGTGGGGGGGGGGAAAACTGGGAAGAGGAGGGAGGGAGGGAGGCAGGGAGAGAGGGAAGGAGGTCGGGAAGGACTAAGGAGACGTGGAGATGCCACTTTGCTGCTTGCACTCGCCGGGATTATCCCATCCCGGCTCCTCGGAGCCGGAGCCGCCTCCCCCTTCCCTGGGAGATGGGATCCGTGCCCTCCCCCGCTTCTCCTGGCTTTTCCCGGGTTTATTTTTATAGATTTTACGTATTTTATATTTATGTTTTCCCGTAAATAAATCAGGAGCCATCCCAGCGCCGTGCGATGCGAGGACGTGGAAGGATCCACGTGGATCCGGGATTGTCCCTTCCCACATCCAACCTGGAGCACAAAGAACTCCGGGATGGCTCCAAAATTAAGGCAAAAAGGGTCTTTTCCCTGAAATAATGTGGAGTTTCCCTCTTTTTGCCCCCAAGGTGAGGGTAAGACCTTTGCAGGCTGAGTTAATTAATTTTTAATTAATGTGTAATTCGGGCAGGTGCCTGGCTGTGGAAACTGGTTTTTTGGGATGCAGATTTTTGGGATGAGGGTTTCCATCCATGGGGCACAGCGGGCTGGGATTCAGGGTCAGATCCAGGGGTTATTTTCCCTATGATTCCCTCGGGAATCTGTTGTCAGCTGTGCCCTGACTCTGATCCCTTCCCAGGCCCTTCCTTTGGATTTCGGGGATCTCCTCTCCCCAAACCCCGATCCAGAGGTGGGGCCGCATCCCAAATTCCCAGCCAGAAGGAAAATCCTTCGTGTCCAGCCTCTGACCCCCAGTGGCACGAGGGGGTCGCAGAGGCCGGAGCCGCTCTCGACCAGGTGAGAGCTGATGGAGAAACCCAAACAAATCCCGATTTTATTATTTCATTTCCTCCTTTTCCTCCTTTTCCTCCCTTTCTGGCTCACCTTGAGCTCCCCCCCGGCTCTTCCCGAGGCGGCGGCACCTGGCTCCGGGATTATTTTCCCCATCCCTTTTTGGCAGCGCTCCCTCCTCCCGCACAAACGCAGCTCCTATAAATAACCGCGGCTCGTGCTCGCTCCCCCTCCTTCCCTCCCTCCCTCCCTCGGATCCGTCTTCTTTTCTCCTTGTCTGTCCCTTCTCCTGCCGGGAGGAGACGCCGGAAAATCCAGGAGTGGGGGTTGAGCTCATCCATGTCCCCCTCATCCCTGAAATCGGCAGCATCCGAAGCACGTGGGGGAATTTTTAATTGGATTTATGCACCGCGCCCCCCCCCCCACCACCCGATTTCCTCCCCGATCTCCCACAATTAATTCCTGTATTTCCTTTTATCCTTCCCGATGTTCCCAAATCCAGGCGGCCGCTCCCTAAAAATTCCCCCCCCAACCACATCGCTGGGTTTCCACCCCACAAATGTCCCTAAATTTGTGCATTTCCCAAAGGAAAGCGTTGGTGGTGATGTTTTCCATGTTTTCCAGCCTTTTTTGGGCACGATGGGGTTGGAATGGATTGGGAGGGAACGGCTGCACATGGATTGGGAACAGGATCCATTGGCCAGTGGGAATGTGGATTTCCAGAAGTAATTCCCGGGTTGGGATGAGCACAAATCTCCAAGAAGTCAGAATTTTTGGGAAAAGCTAAAACTGAGCTCAACCCGGAGGATCCCGAAGGATGAATCCGGGTCTGGAGATCGGAAACTGCTCCCTGTGTGACCAAGGATCGATTCGGGATCCCCCATCCCAAGGGATGGCAAATCCGCCTTGGACTTCGGGTTTTTCCAGTGGGGAATTCGCCGGGAATGGTGGCGGGGTTGGGATAATGAGATGCTGCTCACGCTCCCTAATGAAGTGCCGAAGGAACTCGGCGCCGGCTCCCGGCAAATTAGATCGGGATTATTGGAGCAGTGAGAATGGAGCGATCCGAGATGGTATCGGAGCGGGCGGGAAGGGCTGGAAGCGCCCGCTGGCCTCGATTGCATTCCCTGGAAAGGAAGAAAGGATGGAAACCCCTCCCAAAACCTGGATGAGAGCAGGAGGAGAGGGAAGGGATCGGCCTCTCCGGTGGCGGTGCCGACTGGAGCAGGAACGGGATGTGGGAATGGGGCCCTCCGGAGCATCTCCAGCTTTCCATGGGCTGCATCTCCCCAGATCTGCTTTTGCTCCCTTTCCAGGAGGGATTTGGCTCCTTTACAGAGGAGCTTTTCCTCCAATTCCCAGCTGGATTTGGCTCTGATCTCCTTTCCAAGAGGTCCTTGGGTATTTCCATCCTCAAAACGTGGTGGTTTTGGGAATATGAGGGACATGGGAATGTTCGCATCCTCCAAATGCAGCATTTTTGGGAATATGAGGGATATGGGAATGTTTGCATCCTCCAAATGCAGCATTTTTGGGAATATGAGGGATATGGGAATGTTTGCATCCTCCAAATGCAGCATTTTTGGGAATATGAACCTAAAGTTGGGATCACGGTTGAATTTCCCAGAAAAAAATGTGTTTCCAATGGATTTCCCCCCATTTTGGCCCTTTCCCATCCTCAGCCAAGCACTGCTGGGATTGGGATGAGCCGGATCCCGCTGCATCCCCCTTTTCCCAATCCCTCGGGGAAGAGCCACCCAACAACGGAGCTCATTAAAAGCATGGAAAACACCAATTTAATTAAACCCAACCTTGCCTTTAACAGGAAAATAATTCCACCCTTTTCCATGGAACAATGGATTTTTCCAGCCCTCCCGTGCCGGGATTCCTCCCTCTTTTCATACCTCTCCTTTATTATCCCTGGCTGGGAGCAAGCACTGCCTGATTTGCATAAATTTGCATCAGGAATTGGTGGGGGGAGAAAGGAGGAGGGGAGGGAAAAAGAGCTGGAAAAAGGAGATTTTCCAGCGCTGAACTCGCTCCAAAGAAAGGAGCCCCGGCTGGAGGAGGGAAAAGGCAGGAAAGGGTGGGAAAGATCCTGGATTTTTGAAGTTCACCCATTCCCTGGTGTTTTTTTTGGGAGAGAAGAGCTTGGCAGGGAGCCAGAATTCCCAGTTTATCCGAACATAAAACCTCTAAAATGGGATCCTCAGGGCAGCCCCTCATTCCTGTGTTTTTCCCAGGAAGGATCCGGAATTCTCCGGGGGAAATGTTGGTTCCGAGCTTCCAGGTGAGGAAAAGGCCTTTGGAGCCTCTGAGGCCGAGCTTGGAGGATGGGATGGGAAAAAATCTGGGATCTGCAAGATCATTTTTCTTCAGGATTGGCTTTTCTTGGGATTTAAGGAAAGGCTCATCCATGGAAGAATCCTCCGGGCGGGAGAGGAGCATGGAGAACAATGATCCCATCTCCCAGATGTGGGAATTATCCACATATGGGATAAAAATGGCTGAATTCCCAAGTTTGGACAGGCTGGAGAGGCTGAATCCCAAAATTTCTCTGTTTGGATCCTTAAAATTATCCAGGATTGTTGCTTGGATGGGATTTTCCAGGTGTTTTGTGGAGAACCCCAAGTATTTGGGGTGGTTTTGCTCCTGATGGGGTTTTCTAGGGATTAAAACCAGGGATTGAGGGATTGAGGAGATGTTGGAATGAGGCTTTTCCTCACCTCTTGGAGCCTCTCCATGGCCACCATTCCCAGGGATCCATCCCTTTTCCCACGGAAAAAAGAGGAAACGGCCTCAGGGTGCAGCAGGAGGGGTTTAGGTCGGATATTGGGAAAATTCCTTCATGGAAAAGGCAGTGAAGCCCTGGAATGAGCTTCCTGTCCCTGGAATTGTTCCAAAAGCCCTGGATGTGGCCCTTGGGGCATGGAAGTGCCGTGGGAATGGTTGGACTCCATGATCCCGATGGCCTTTTCCCACCTTAATTCCACGATCCAATGCCAAAGGATGGGGATGGATCCAAATCCCAAATTTAATCCTCTCCGACACTTTTGGGATGTTTTCCTGGTTTTTATTGGGAGCCTCCGGCAGAGGAGCAGCTCCCAGGGTTTTCTGTTCCCAAGGAGAAAACGATCCCTCGATCCACGGCCAAAATCCGGCTGGTTTTTTGGGAAGGGAATGCCCAGAGTGAGCCATTTCCAGGTTTTTGTGGCTTAAATCTTTTACATTCCCATTCCATTCCCACGTTACGGATGGATCCTGCTCATTCCGTTATCCCGAGCTGTCAATCACCTGTCGGAGTGATGGACAGGTGCCTGGAGGTGACGTGGAATCCCATCCCAAGATTTCAGGGAATTATGGATGAGTTACGATGACGCCAATCCAGCCTGGTGGTCTCATCGGATCCCATCCCAAGATTTGAGGGAATTATGGATGATTTATGGAATTATGGAGGGTGGCAAAGGCGCGTGGTCCCATCGGATCCCACCCCGGGCTCCGGGACCGGGATCATCCTGGAGTCGGAATTAAATCCGTGATTTAACCAGCAATTCCCAAGCCCTGGTTTCTGCATTCCAGCCTATTTTGAGGATGGAAAAAGTGGAAAAGAGCTGGAATAAATGACTGGATTTGAGTTGTTATTATGGGAGTTAATCTGGTCATCCCGGCGAGGGACAAATTCCTGGGAAGTTGATTCCGTGTCACATCCAAGCACATTTTTGGTGAAATCCCACAGAAATCCCATTTTCTTCCCTGGAATGACCTCGGGGAAAGGCAGATCCCTGGAATTGTGGCTTTGCTGCCTGGCCAGGCCCTTCCTGCGGAATTTGGGAACCAATTTGGATCCAAGTTGGCTTCTCCCAGCCCTTCCCCATCCCACTTTGGCAGGATGTCCTTCGGGAATAAGGCTTGGAATATTTCCATAGGGGTTTTTTTCCCGGTTTTTCTCCTCCTCTGTGGCATTTTGGGGGAAACTGAGGCATTTCCCTCCCCTTTCCTTGGGTTTTCCAGCCTTGATTTTCCTCCTTCCCCGGGAAATTCCCATTGCCTGTTGATCCGGGGGTGTGGATGGAGATTTTTCCCTTTTTTCTTGGAAGTTTTTTTCCATTTTTTCCCTTTTTTCCCTTTTTTCCCTTTTTTCCCTTTTTTCCCTTTTTTTCCTTTTTTCTCATTTTTTCCTTTTTTCCCCTTTTTTCCTTTTTTCTCTTTTTCCCTTTTTTCCCTTTTCCCCCTTTTTCCCCTTTTTTCCACTTTTTCCCTTTTTCCCCTTTTTTCCCTTTTCCCCTTTTTTCCTTTTTTCCTTTTTTCCCTTTTTCCCTTTTTTCCCTTTTTCCCCTTTTTTCCCTTTTTTCTTGACCTCCCTTTTCCCAGGAGAAACACGGCCTTAGAGGCAGCAAGAAAATTGGATTTTTAGGGAATTTTGGGATCAGGAAGAGCCTTTTCAGATCCGGAGGGGTGGGAAAAGCTCCTCACCTTGGGAAGCAGAGCAGCAGCTCCCCCTGAGCTCCCGGAATTTCGGGAGCTGTTCCTTTCCCTACCCAGGGCTGTGAAATCCCGGCGGGATCATTCCAGCCCAGGGAGGAGCCTCCTGCTCTTCCCCCGGGAATTGGAGCCGGGGGCGGATTTGTCCATCACCACCTCGCACTGGGAATATTTTCCACCTTTTTTTTTTTTATTTATAGGGATCCTACGGGGGCTGGGAAAAAAAAAAAAAAGCTCTGTTTTGTGGGATTACGTAATTCCCGACTCCTTGGGAAGAAGGTGGGAACAGCTGCACCCACCGGTGCCAGGGAATCACTGGGGGAGTGGGAAGATCCTGGGAGTGCAGGGAGCAGCTGGAATGCGGCAGGCCGGGCTTTTGGGGGAATTTCTGCCCGTTCCCGGCCTGTTGTGGGGTCAGGTTGGTTTTCCCAGGGTGGGATGATCCCGCTGGATCTGTTCCCGGCCAAGCCGAAGGAAGGGATGGGGTTAACAGCGCTGGAAAAGCAGGAGAGGGGAGGTTTTGGTGGGAATTCGGGGTTTTTTTGGGATTTGAAGGAGGAAAGCAATGAAGTTGTGCTGGGAGAACAATGGGATTCGCATTCCTGGGAATTTGGGGTTTTTTGGGATTTGAAGGAAGAAAGCAGTGAAGTTGTGCTGGGAGAACGATGGGATTCACGTTCCTGGAAATTTGGGGTTTTTTTGGGATTTTGCAGGACCGAAATTTGGAGTTGTGCTGGGATGAAAATGGGATTCAAGTTCCTGGGAATGTGGGGGTTTTTGGGATTTTGCAGGACCAAGCTTCAACGTTGTGCTGGTGCCACCTCAGGGAATCTGGGAAAGGAAGACAAGGAAGGAGCAGGAGGAGCTGGGATTCCCAAATTTTGTAGGGAATTATTTCCAGGGCCAGCGGAGGTGTAGAAACTCAGAGCGATCCGCAGGAAAAACCTCCGGGTTCCCGGGTTTTTGGGATCCTGGTGCAAACCGGATTTAATTGGGATGATGACATTTCACCCAAAGGGAGCTGGGAATGGGCTGGGAAGGATGGGAATGAGGGAATGAAGCTGGAATTTGGAAAGGGAATGATGAAGTGGGGAAACAAAAGCTCAGAGCCGGGCTGGTGGGAAACGGTGGGAAAATGCCATGGGATGCGCCTTTGGGAGCGGCCAGAGGCGACTGGGAGCATCCAGGGAACCCCACTTTTCCAGGGAATGCCCCCCCCAAATCCAGGCTGTTCCCGATGCCCTGGAATTGGCTGTGTGGGATTGGGGGAGGGTGCAAAGGGAGCGATCCTGACTCAGCGGGAGATGGGACAAATCCAGGTGGGCCGGGACACTCGGAATGTGCGTGGGAGAGCAGCTAAATCCGGCTGGGAATGACTCAGAGCACGAGGGATTGGCTCAGCCACCCCCGAGGTCCCTTTCCCTGAGTTCCCAAAGCTCCGGAGGAGAAGGAAAACGCCCGAGGCCTCCGAAGGGATGGATTTGGGATGGCTCCGCTTCCAACCCTTGGGAAGCTCCGGCTTGGCCACCCCTGTTGGGTTTTTTTCCTTGTAATTTTAATTTATTCCTTAGTTTTTCAATTTTTTATGGAGCTTCCCAGAGCTGGAAAAAAACCTCTGGGATGTTCAGTGATCCCACATTTCTGGATGAGGCCAGGGATGAGGCCCCGGCCTCTGGCATCGCCCCAAATTCCCCCCAAACACCAAAAAATTCCAGTCCAGGCGAATTCCCAGCTTCCTAGGAATCTTGTCCTGATTATTTCTGGGTGAAATACGGAATTGGATGCAATTATTGCAATTACTCCAACAGGAATCATCATTCCAGTGGGAATTGGGTGGGCAAACACGGGCAGAGTTCACCCGGAGAGGTGGAAGCTGCTTCATCCCTGGAATCATCCAGGTCCAGGCTGGATGGGGCTCCAAACGTCCCAATCCCACTGGAGCTGTTCCTGATCATTGCAAGCTTGGATTAAATTGGATTTAAAGCTCCCTTCCAGCCCAAATTTTTCCATCATCTTGGATTTTACGGAGCAGTTTGGCTGGACCGGATGAGAAATTTACTTTGGGGCAGAGTTGGAGGGAGAAAAGGAGGAATTCCTGCTGGATATTGGGATTTTCCTGGCAATGCCAACGCCCTCTCCTCAGGGAGGATGGAGCAGTTTTCCAATTCCAAGGAAAACCAGTGGCTTTTGTGCCCGGCCCTTTCTTTCCCTTGGCTGCTGGAGGAATTCCCAGTTAATCGCTCCTTAGGGCTCCGATCCCGTTAATCAAATCCAGAGCTTTAATGGGAATTTTTCCTGGCCTTTCCTCTGTGCTTTATTAATGATTTTTTTGGGGAATGTTTAAAGATCCACGAAAGATCCCAACCTTTTCTCCAGCCACATCCCTCTTCCCAGAATAATTGCTCCAGTGGCCGCTGCTCCGGGAGCTGCCCACTGGTGGGACTTGGGAGAAGGAGGCTTTTCCTGGGAAGCTTTTTGCTCTTCTTTTCCCTTTTTAAAAATCCATTTTGGGCCTTTTTCCTCCTTTTATGCCTCCTTTTTCCCCCCTTTTTTTCCTCCTTTTTTATTTCCTTTTTTTCCTCCTTGTTTCCTCCTTTTTTCCTCCCTTTTTTTTTCTTTTCTTCCTCCTTTTTCCTCTTCCTTTTTTCTCCTCCTTTGTCCTCTTTTTTCCTCCTTTTTTCCTGTTTCCCCCCCTTTTTCCTGTTTCTCCTCATTTTTCCTGTTTTGTCCTCGGTTTTTTTCCTGCTTTGTCCTCCTTTTTTCCTCATTTCCCCCCCTCCTTTTTTCCTCCTCTTTTCCTTGTTTTTTCTCCTTTTTTCCACCTTTTTTCCCTCCTTTTCTTCCTCCTTTTTTCCTCATTTTTCCTCCTTTTCTTTCTCCATTTTCCCTCCGCTTTTCCTACTTTTTTCCCCTCCTTTTCCCTCCTTTTTTCCCTTGTTTTTTTCCCTCTTTTCTCCCTCCTTTTCCCCTCCTTTCCCCCTTATTTTCCTCTTTTTCTCCTTTTCCCTCCTTTTTTCCTCCTTTTCTTCATTGTTTTTTCCTCCTCCTTTTCTTCCTCTTTTTTCCCTCCTTTTTCCCTCCTTTCCCCCTTATTTTCCACGTTTTTCCCTCCTTTCCCCTCCTTTTTTCCTCCTTTTCTTCCTCCTTTTTTCTCCTTTTTCCTCCTTTTCTTCCTCCATTTTCCCTCCCCTTTTCCCTCCTTTTTTTCCCTCCTTTTCCCTCCTTTTTCTCCTCTTTTTTCCTTTCTCTTCCCTTCATGTCCAAACCCTGGGACGATCCCTGAGGAAAAGGGCTTTGGCTTGGCTCCATCCCTCCCTTCCCAATCCCTCCCGGGGATTTTCCTGCTCCCATCCCAGCTTTTCCCGCTGCTTCCAGCCTTGGAAAACTTCTCCCCGAGGAGCAGGAGCCCTTCCAGGGCAGCAGATGGCTGAGGAGGAGGAGGAGGAGGAAAATCATGGATGCAAATGCTCCGGGATGTCTTTGCAACATTCCCAGTCAAGGTCGTGCTGCCGGGAAAAGCATCCTCCAGGATTTTCCCCCAATCCCCCAAATTTTGGGATATTTCATGGATATCTGAAGCTTTTAAAGCACCCGGATCCCTCTGAAGATGCTGGTCCAAGGAATCCGTAGGGAGCGCGAGGATCCCTCATCCCACAGCTGGGATGAACCTGCACTTTTAGGGATATCAGGGATTCTGGGATCGCAATTCTATGTTTGGAGCAGCCGGAATTGCCAGCTTTTTCCAGAAAATCACCATTCCCAGCTTTCCAAAGTGGGGTTTCCTTGCAGGAAAACGGGATCTGCTGGAGATCTGCTACAAGAAACCCTTTGGAATGTGGAGATTGATTCAAATATCCTGGGGGGAAGTGGAAATCCATAAATAACGGACCCAAAAAATTCCAGGGACTTTCTCGAAGCCGCAAAACTTCCCTGGACCCCTGGAAAGCTTCAAGACTCCGGCCTGGGATGAGAATATTCCATGTTTAATTCCACCCCCTATGGATTTAAGAGGAGCAGCAGAGCCCGGGGTGCCGGAATTAAAGAGATCAAAGCAATTTGGGCCTCGTTATCTCCAAATTCCAGGGAAACTGAGGCTGAAAGCTGGAAAATCTCCCAGCAGCTAAAAGCTGGGAAGAGGGAGGGAGGGAGGACAGGGAAAGCAGAATTCCCAAATCCCTGCTCTGCTGACGAGCTGAAATCACCGCGGAGCGTTCGGAGGCTCCGACCGGGAATAATTCAGCTTGAAAAAGCCGGATTGAGATAAAAAAGGGATTTTTTTTCCCAAAAAAGTGACAGCTCGGAGCTCGGCTGCAGCGTGGGAAGTTATTTTGGGAGAAAAGGCGGCTTTTAGTGTCATTCCAAGGAGTTGCATTTTCCATCGGCAAACTCTGTCCCTGGATTTTGTGCCGGAATTGTTCGTATCCCACAGTTCTGCTTCATCCCGAAATTCCTGCTTGCTGCCATGGTCCCTCCAGATCTCAGGGATGCCGTGGGAATAACATGGATGGGAAGGCTCTGGAACAGCTTATGCAGGGAATCTGGGGCTGCCCCATCCCTGGAAGAGTCCAAGGCTGGGTTGGAGCAACTCGGGATGGATTTTTGAGGTCACTTCCAACGCAGAGAATTCCGGGATTCCATGTGCTGGGTTAGATGGGATATTTGGGATAAATTCCTCCTGGTGAGGGTGGGGAGGCACTGGAATGGAATTCCCAGAGAAGCTGTGGCTGCCCCTGGATCCCTGGAAGTGTCCAAGGCCAGGCTGGATGGGGCTTGGAGCAACCTGGGATTGTGGGATCAACTTTAGGGTCCTTCCCAACCCATCCTATAAAATTCCGGCTTCATCAGGGCCTGTTCCCATCTTTCCATGATCGATTGGCCAAAAGGGAATGGATCCAGCCAGAGATGTTCCCATTTCTTGTCCCTGCCTGGTGCTTTGTCCCACCAATATTCCCAGTTCTCAGCCAGTATTCCCAATTCCAAGTCAAGATTCCCAATTCCCAGCCAGTATTCCCAGTTTCCAGTCAAGATTCCCAGTTCCCACCCAATATTCCCTGTTTCCAGTCAAGATTCCGAGTTCCCTACCAATATTCCCAGTTCCCAGCCAAGATTTCTGACTTCCAGCCAACATTCCCAGTTCCCAGCCAATATTCCCGGTTTCCAATCAATATTCCCAGTTCCCAGCCAATATTCCCAATTCCCAGTCAAGATTCCCAGTTCCCAGTCAAGATTCCTGATTTCCAGCCAACATTCCCAGTTCCCAGCCAATATTCCCAGTTCCCAGTCAATATTCCCAGTTCCCAGCCAATATTCCCAATTCCCAGCCAATATTCCCAGATCCCGGCCAATATTCACAATTCCCAGCCAATATTCCCAGTTCCCAGCCAACATTCCCAGTTCCCAGCCAGTATTCCCAGTTCCCAGCCAATATTCCCAGTTCCCAGCCAGTGTTCCCAGTATTCCCAGCCCTCACTGGGCCCAGCTGGATGCTCCCCACACATTCCCAAATCCCGTTTTTTCCCAAAGCCCCCCTGCACTTCCTGGGCTGGAATTCAATTTTGCTTCCCAACAACAAAAAAAATCCCCGAACCCTCCCAAATCTCCTGCGGAGTGAGAATTAATTCAATTAATTCAATTAATTAGCGGCCATTGTGTCATTAGCGCCAGACTTTAATTAAATCGTGTGCAGATAACGATTCCGCAGCTTCCCGACAGCCGAACATTCCCAGGATGGAGAAATTCCTCCTAAAACAGATCCCGAGTCGGCATTCCAGCCGATTTTCCACCTAAAAATGGCTCCTTCCGCCTCTCCCTCCCTTCTTTTCCATCCCTTTGGATCTCCCAACATTCCTGGGATTGAATCCTGGGAGATCCGGGATCTCCTCAGCTCCTTTCCCGTCTCCGTGCCTTGGGAAAGGTTGATCCCTTGGGATGGGGAGTGGCTGGATCCGGACCAACTTCCTGGAGTCACCCATGGAATTCGCCAGCTTCACGTGCTGGGGTGGCTCATTCCAGGAATTCTTTGGAATGTTGGCTGCAGGAAAAGCTTCTTCTCCAGGTCACCCCATCCCACTGCTCCTGGATGGATTGGAGCTCCTCCAGAGGGGTCGGAATTCCGACCCAACCCTGATTTCTGGGTGGTTTTGCGTCTGCCAGCGTCTCCAAGGTCATTCCCAGGGTATTCCGTGGATTTTCCACCCTTTCCCAAGTCTCTGGTTGGGATTTGCAGGTGGAGTTTGGGCCATTCCTGAAATTCCCAGGATTTCTGTGGGTGTTTAGTGGGAAAAAGGTTCCAGTTGGATACCTAACGAGGAGAAGTTGCTCCCAGATGGATTTTGAGCTGGAAAATGCTGGATTTTCCTGGGATTATCGCCCTGCCCTAAAAACAGCTGCATTCCCCCATCCCTGACATTCCCAGCCTGGCAATTCCGGCTGATTTCTCCGTCGTGGACACGGAGCAGGAATTCTTCCACATCCCGATTGAATTCCAGTTCCTCGCCTCCCGCTGCCAGCGCAGCCACGGAGCCTAGTCGGGAATGATGAGCTCCAAGGCCTCGGGAACGGCGCCGGAATGAGGAGGGGGCAGCTCCTTCCGTGGCCTTTTCCCAAGCTCCTCGTCCTGGCAGCATTCCAAACAAACGCCAGAGGATTTGGGATTTGCTGGGGTTTTATTTCCCTTTGATATCCAGGAATTTTCATTAAAATTCCGCTGCTCGTCTCCCGCTTTTCGCTCCGTCCTTCATCCTCACCTCTCCCAGCTGGAATGTTTCCCTCTCCGGCTTTTTGAGCTGGAAAAGCTCCTGGGAGAAGGTTTTGCTTTGGAGGAGCGGGAACATCCCGGGGTGGATATTCCTGGTGGTGGCTCCTTGCTCCTCGTCCTGTCCCGATATCCCTTGGGAGAGGGGACGTGTTCCCAGATCTCCCAAGAGCTCCGAAATCTGGGAAGCAAAAGGGAAATCCTGGCTAAAAATTCCTTTCCTGCCAATTCCTCCAAGTCCTTTTTCCTCCTTGGAATATCTCCCGATCCAGCCCCAGGGAACCGTCGTGTGCCCGGAATTCCGAGAGACTCCGAGCTCCAGGAGGGCAAAGCCTCCTCTGAAAGGTTCCAAAACCTCTGGAAAAGCGGGATTTTCTCCTGGATATCGGCTCCATCAAAGCCAGGGGCTCCCATCCCTCCTGGATTCTTCCCAGGGGGAGCTGGGTCGGGATCCTTCCCTTTTTCCTCCTCCTTCCCACTCCTGGCTTTGATTTATTCCTGCTGGATTTGCTCAAAAGCAGGAAAAACCTGGAGCTCCAGTTCCCGTTTTTCCAAGGCCGGGAGAGGATTGGAAGCTCCAAACAAAGTCATTATTCACTAAATTAATGGATTTTGAAACAAATTTTATGGAAAATCACCTTTTTCCCACTTTTTACTCTGGAAAAAAAAGCTCCTTATTTTCCTCTGGATCCGGAGGATCCACATCCTTTAAGGTCAATTCCATCCGTTCCCATTCCCAGATTTTGGCTGCCAAGGCCACGGCTTGAGCTGTGCTGCCCCAGTCCCTCCTGTCCCATTCCCGACGTTCTTTGGGAATTCTGGCTCTTTTCCAAGGGTTTTTAGGATCCCAACCCTGCGGGATGCAAAACAAGGCTTCTCCCAAATCCCTCCGACTCCAGGGATGTGTCCCCATCCCCACGGATCCTATTCCTGCTTTTATAGGAATGCCGATTTTCCTTGGATTGGGGAGTTTTTTGGGCTGAAAAACTGGGAAAAATCTCCAGTGCGCTCCTGCTAGAACACCAAGGAATTTTCCATGGCTGCCCTGAGGGGAAAATCGGGATTTATTCCCTGGGGAAAACATTCCCAAAGCTGCCTGGTCTGGAAAAATTCCTCTCCAAAGGGCCACGGCCAAGACTGGATTTATTTATCCCGGAGCAGAGCCTGGAGGAGGGGAATCCTGGACCTGGGAAATGTGGGATAGGGGAAAGATGAGGAATCAGGAGGCTGGAAAAATCCCTGCGGGAAACTTTACTTGATGAAAGGTTGGAATGTGACCGTATTTTGTGGATTTGGGATTTATTTTGTGGATTTGGGATAACTTTTCTGGATTTAGGAGGTATTCTCTGGATTTAGGAGGTATTTTCTGGATCTGGAATCTATTTTATGTATTTGGGATTTATTTTATGGATATGGGATAAATTTTGTGAATTTGGGATCCATTTTGTGAATTTGGGATCTATTTTCTGGATTTTGGATCTATTTTTTGGGGATCTGGGATGTATTTAGTGGATTTGGGATCCATTTTGTGCATCTGGGATATATTTTATGGATTTAGGAGATATTTTCTAGATTTGGGATCTATTTTGCGGATTTGGGGTTTATTTTCTGGGTTTGGGATCTATTTTGTGGATCTGGGACTAATTTTGTGGATTTGGAATCCTTTTTGTGGAACTGGGACTAATTCTGTGAATTTGGGATAGATTTTATGGATTTAAGAGATATTTTCTGGATTTGGGATCTATTTCCCGGGTTTAGGTATTTTCCCTTCCTGTGTGCAGTGGTTTGGATCCGTTTTCCAAGAAAATCTTCCCTCTTGCCCTTTGTCCCCCCTGTTTTTTCCCAGCCCTGCTTCCTCCAGCTCTTCTCCCGGTGTTTGGATGGATTCAATCCCTCATTCCAGCCTCTTCCCGTCCCTCTCCTGCCCGAGGAGCAGCCATTTCCATATTTATTAAATTCCTTTCCCGGGATCTGCAATCCGCAGCTCATCCCGCTCCCGGCGCCGGGAGGTGGAGCAGGGATGGGAGGAGGGGGAAAATACGGAAGGGAAAACACGCGGGAATCAGGATCTTGTTTTTCCAGCCTTATTCCCACTTTCTCCTGGAGCCACCAGGAGCCGGAGCAGGCGGAATGGGAAACTCCAGGTGGGATTTTCCAGCTCCAAGGATTCCGTGCTGGGATCCAGACGCTGCTTTCCATGGGCGTAGTGAAGAAGGAGGAGCCCGGATTCTCCTGGAGATGGGAGCGGGATTCGTCCCGCTGGAATTCCAACAGTGCCACACGGATGTTTCACATCCCAGCTCCTGCTCCGGCTGCTCCCGCGGTGATGGGAGCATGGAAAGATGGGAATGTGGGAAGATGGGATCATGGGAAGGCCCTGGGATGGGAGGATCAGGGCAGGATTTGACAGTGATTCCCAAATTCCGGAGCAGCGGCGCTGAACCGGCGCCTCCTCTGGGCTGGCTCCAAAATCCTTCATCCTCATTTTCCCTGGCAAATCCCGGGAAGGATCCTTGGGGCTGAGGGGCAGTGGGATTTATCCCCTTTTCCTGAAGGAAATTCCTCTGGGTTGGCTGCTCCTCATCCCTCCTCCTGCTCAAAACCTGGAATTTGGCTCCGGCCTGGTCAGGCATCCCAAATCCCCATTTTGAGGCCTTGGAGCTTCTCCTCCCTGGAAATTCCCTCTGGGAATGTTCTCCCACTGAAGCGCTGCTCCCGACCCCATCCTGAGCTCCTTTTCCTTTTATGGATGTCCAGGAATTGACCGGAATGTCTCCAGTTTGGGTCAAATCCAAGGATTTTCAGCTCTCCTGCTGCAGTAACTCTGGCTGCTGGCAGCATTTCCATAATCCACCTTTTTTATTCCAAGGAAAAGCGATACTCCAGGATGGGAAAATCCCCCCAAGCAAGAAAATCCCGTTTACACCTTTGGGAATGAGCCTTAAACCCATGGATCCCTCCAGGCTGTGGAATTCCCAAAGGAAGCAGAGCGATCCTTTGGGCTGTGGAATTCCCAAAGGAAGCAGAGCGATCCCTCTGGGCTATGGAATTCCCAAAGGAATTGGATTGATCCCTCCAGGCTGTGGAATTCCCAAAGGAAGTGGATCGATCCCTCCAGGCTGTGGAATTCCCAAAGGAAGTGGATCAATCCCTCCAGGCTATGGATGCAGGAGGAATTCCCCAATGGGAAGCCGAGCCAGGAGTATGGGATGGAGCAGAATTTGGGAATCAGGGATGAGCCGAGCTGGGAATGTGGCATGGAGCAGAATTTGGGAATCAGGGAAGAGCCAAGCTGGGAATGTGGGATGGAGCAGAATTTGGGAATCAGGGATGAGCTGAGCCGGGAATGCGGGATGGAGCAGAATTTGGGAATCAGGGATGAGCTGAGCCGGGAATGCGGGATGGAGCAGAATTTGGGAATCAGGGATGAGCCGAGCCGGGAATGCGGGATGGAGCAGAATTTGGGAATCAGGGATGAGCCGAGCCGGGAATGCGGGATGGAGCAGAATTTGGGAATCAGGGAGAGCCGAGCGGGAATGCGGGATGGAGCAGAATTTGGGAATCAGGGAAGAGCCGAGCCGGGAATGCGGGATGGAGCAGAATTTGGGAGTCAGGGATGAGCCGAGCCGGGAATGCGGGATGGAGCAGAATTTGGGAATCAGGGAAGAGCTGAGCCAGGAACGCGGGATGGAGCAGAATTTGGGAATCAGGGAAGAGCCATGCTGGGAATGCGGGATGGAGCAGAATTTGGGAATCAGGGATGAGCTGAGCCGGGAGGCCCCAGCCGGGAACTCGGGATTGTTTTTCCAGGAGTGTCAATATCCCGGGATCCATCCCGCGGCATCGCTGTTTGAACAGCCCCGGCTCTGTTTGCTCCTGAGCCTTTGGAGCGGGAAACGTGCGGAAAACGTGCCTCATCCCGGGGCCAGGAGCGGGAATCCCGCCGGATCCGCTCCTGCCGCGTTCCCGGGAGCTCCAGGGACCTGCCCAATCCCATTCATCCCCCTGAGCCTTCCCAGCCTTGGCTCTTCCCAAGGTTTAGGGCAGGAGCAGAGGTCGGGAAGGGACGGAGGCAGAGCTGGAAAAGCTCCCACTGCCAGCGGCATTCCCAGTTTGGGAATGTTCCAGCTCTCAGGATTCCCGAGAAAACCTCCGAATTCCCAAGAAAAACCCTTTTATGAGTGATTTTCCCATGGAAAAATGGATGTGTTGTCCTGTTACCTATGGAAATATCCAGGAAAAATCCGGGATCAGCCTCCTGGAAGCTCCAGCGTGGGCGGAGAGAGGCGCTGGACACAAAGAGGACCTGACAGGCCTTGGGAAGTGAAGGATCAGGATGGACATCCGGAAAAAAATCCCGGAGATCTCCGGGATCAGAGGGCAGCGGGGCCGGGCTCGGGGACCTCGCGTCACCTCGCAGGGAAAAGATTCCGTGAAAAACCAGGAAAAACGAGCGGCAGGAAGGAGGGACCTGTGCAAAGCCAGGGATGCTCCCAAAACATATCCGAAATATCCTAAAATATCCTAAAATATCCTAAAATCCCCCATTTTTTTGGGAGCAGCCCTGGGCCCGTACGGAGCTGGCTCCGCTTTTCCAAGGGGTTTTCCCTGTGTTTGGATGGGAGAGCATTCCATGGGTTGGATTTGGGGCCTGCAAATGCTCCGAGGGGTTTTTCCCATTGTCCGGAGTCTCAGCCAGTTTTTTTTGGGATTTTTTTCTTCCTATCCATTTTTCCATGGAAAAACGCAACAACCACATTCCCAACATTCAGCTTTCCCAGCATTCCCGCTTTCCTTAGCCAGGGGCTTTTTCCATGGTTGGAACATCCCATTGGATGGGAGTGACCCCTGGATGAGATGGGTGAAGATTTTAGGGAAGTTGGGAATTCTTTCCCAAAGATTTAACGGATTAAGATTTAATCTCCCCCATGGAAGTGGCCCTGAGCATGAAAGGAGGAGATTTAGGTATTTTTGGGAATTTTTGGGAATTTTTTTAGGCTCTGCCAAGTGCCCGCACTGCAGAACCAGGTTTAGGATCCCCCGTCCTTCGCCTCCATCCCAAAAATTCCACATCCAGGCACCGATCCCGTTTTATCCCTAAACATTCCCAAACCAGCCCTTCTTCCCAAAATTCCAACTCCCTGTTCCCATCTGCCCTCCTGGATCCCTCCAGGATAAATTGGGATTATTCCTGACTCCCCAAGTTGTGTTTAAATCCCAAATCCCTTGGAAATCCTAAATCCACTTCCCTCATCCGGGCAGGAATTTTGGAGCTCGGCTCTGACTCCTCCTCATCCCTCACCTTGTTTGGAATGGGGAATATTTCCCCCTTTTCCCACTTTTTCCCACTTTTTTCCAGGCTTCTCCATGCCAAAGCCACCAGAGAACCATCTCAATCCCAAAAAATCCCATGGGAATTCACAGGGAGCTCTGACCCGGCACAAACTCCATCCTTCACCCCCTCAATTCCAATGAAATTCCTGTAAAATTCCAAATTCATTTAGAGCCTCGAGTTTTCCCTTCCTTCCCCTCCTAATTCCCCAATTTTTTCCATCTCCTCGGTTTTTCCGGAGGCTGGAGCCGGTCACAGCTCAGCTCCGGGGACATTCCCGGCCTTTCCTCGCTCCTGCTGCTGGATTTTCCCACTGCCTTTCCCAGTTTTTGGTCCCCGGAGGATTTTCCATCCCGATCCTCCCTTTTTTTGTTTCCCAGACCCCATTCCAGGAGGGATTTCCTGCTCAAAAATCCCTGGAATTTGTCCGAGGAGAGGCTCCATCCAAACTTCCTCCCCGGGATTCATTCCCCAGGATGACGATCCAGAACAAATTCCTGCTTATTCCAAATCCGGCACTTTCTCCTCGAGTTTGGGTCTTTCTCCTTAAATTTGGGCCTTTACCCCCAAAATCTGGGGCTTTCTCCCTAAATTTGGAATTTTCTCCCAAAATTTGGGACTTTACCCACCAAATTTGGGAATTTCTCTTTAAATCTGGAACTTCCTCCTCCAGTTTGGGATTTTCTCCTTAAATTTGGGATTTTCTTACCCAATTTGGGAGTTTCTCCCCCAGTTTGGGACTTTCTCTGCAAAATTTGGGACTTTCTCCCTAAATTTGGGAATTTCTCCCTAAATTTGGGATTTTCTCTCTAAATCTGGGACTTCACCACCAAAATTCAGGAATTTTTCCCTAAATCTGTGACTTTCTCCTCCAATTTGGGATTTCCACGTCCAATTTTGGATTTTCTCCTTAAATTTGGGATTTTCTTGCCCAGTTTGGGACTTTCTCCTTAAATTTGGGGCTTTCTCCCTAAATTTGGGACTTTCTCCCTAAATTTGGGATTTTCTCCCTAAATCTGAGGCATTCTCCCTAAATTTGGAACTTTCTCCTTAAATTTGGGATTTTCTCCCCAAAATTCAGGACTTTCTCCCTGAATTTGGGATTTTCTTCTCTAATTTGGGATTTAGCACTTGGGTTTGTTCTGGAAAAGTCAGGAAAAAGAAGAAGAAACTGGGTGATTTTCCCTTTGGGAGCCTTTTTTGGCCCAAATTCCCGTCGCCGAGGGCGGGCGGAGGAGACTCGCCCGGAATGCGCTGCCCTGGATTCCGGCGGCTCCCAAAGGACTTCAGGAATGAGGTTTGGGCCTGGTTTTCCAGGCTGGATCGATCCCTCGGGAATCTGGGAAGGACGGGAGGGCGCCAGCTCCGTCCTAAAACAGGGATTGGTTTTTTTAGGGAGTGAAGGGATCCGGCTTCGGAAGGGGCAGCGGGAAAATCCTTATTTATGAAAAAATCGGGAATATTCTCCCCAGTGGATGCGTTTGGACGAGGCAGGAGCATCGTTCCCCACCGGCTCGGCTCATTCCCGCCCTTCCCAAGGCCGGGAATTCCCTGGGGCATTCCAAGGGAGCTCTCAGCAGCCGCTGGGATCACAGGGAATTAGAAGCCGGGAGAAACGGGAGCGATCCCGACACCGCGCGCGAGCGCCGGGATTCAGATCCCGCGATTTCCGCGGCTCCCTGTCTCCTCCGATGTCCTGGGAGCCGCCTGATGAGCCGGGAGCTGCTCCAGGGATTTCCCCCCGGAATCTGGAGGCTGCCAAGGAAGCTTTGCCTTCGGAAAACGAATCCGGCTCCCAGCATTCCGGGTTATTCCCGTTTATCCTTCTCCCCCTGGATCGCGGCTCTGGCTCCAGGGGGAGCAGCCAGGGGTAAAATTCCTGTTGGGAAGGCGTGGAAAAGTGGGAATTTTTAAAATCCTGGTTTATTTTTGTTTTCCAAGGAGGTGTCAGAGCCGTTAAATCTTTGGAAAAGAATTCCCAACTTCCCTAAAATCTTCACCTGTCTCATCCAGGGGTCACTCCCATCCAATGGAATGTTCCAACCATGGAAAAAGCCCCTGGCTAAGGAAAGCGGGAATGCTGGGAAAGCTGAATGTTGGGAATGTGGTTGTTGCATTTTTCCATGGAAAAATGGATGGGAAGAGCCAGACTTTGAGCTCCGACGGCTGAGGGGAAAAGTCCTGGATTGGGTCATCCCGTGACGATGGATTTGGGAATTTTTGACTCCTGGTGTTCCCCTTTTTCATGGAAAACTTCCCGTGAGGGATAAGATGGAGGAGCTGGAGTGGGACACTGGGATTTGGGTTGGTTTTATCCCGGATTTCCAGGCATTGAGGGATGGGTGACTCCAAAACTTTGTCCCGGTGTTTTTTCCCCGAACGAAAGAGGATCCTGGGGTGGGATTTTGGGGGGGTTTTCCATGGAATTGGCTTTTGGGGGGGATGGGGAACAGCCGGAATTCCAGCCCGGTAACACCAGTCTGATCCAAACTGGTGGGATGTGATTCCCAAAAATCCTCCGTGACGGGAACCAGGCTCTGCTGGATCCATGCAAATCCCATCCGGTTAAATCCATGAATTGCTGGAATTCCTGGATTTTCCCTCCCTTCTCCCCCTGCCTCCAATTCTCTGGGAAAAGCTGTGGTTCCAGAGGCCTGGGAATCAAATCCTGCTTTATTTGGGGGTGGATTTTGATGGATCCCCCCGGGAGACATCGCCTTGTCCTGGTTTTCCTGGGAATTTTGACAGCCTGGCTGGGCCTGGTTTTATCCCGGGGCTGCCTCCTCAGGCCGAGGTTTTTTGGGATTTTGGGGGATTTTGGGGGGATTTTTGGGGTTTTTTGGGGTTTTTCGGGGATTTTCTGGGATACGACCCCAGGAGGGCCAGTTTTTCCTCTCCCTCATATTCCCAGGAAAATCAGGACAAGGTGATCTCTGTTCCTGCATCCTGCATCCCAAATCCCTGCCTGAATCCCAACCCCATCCTGGACCCCACATCCCTTCCTGAATCCCAATCCTGTATCCCACATCCCTGCCTGTATCCTCCTCTTCATCCTGCATCCCAAATCCCTGATTGGATCCCAGTCCTGCATCCCACATCTCCCCCTGCATCCCAATCCTGCATCCCACATCCCAATCCTGTATCCCACATCCCTGCCTGTATCCTGCTCTCCATCCTGCATCCCAAATCCCTGATTGTATCCCACTCCTGCATCCCACATCTCCCCCTGCATTTCAATCCTGCATCCCAATCCTGCATCCCACATCCCAATCCTGCATCCCACATCCCTGCCTGTATCCTGCTCTCCATCCTGCATCCCAAATCCCTGACTGTATCCCAGCCAGTCCTGCATCCCACATTCCTGACCATATCCCAACCCCATCCTGGACCCCACATCCCTTCCTGAATCCCAATCCTGCATCCCACATCCCTGTGGATCTCTGCTCCTGCATCCTGCGTCCCACATCCCTGCCTGAATCCTGACCCTGCATCCCACATCCCAGTCCTGCATCCCAATCCCTGCTTGTATCCCAACCCATCCTGTATTCCATTCCCCTGACCATATCCCAACCCCATCCTGGACCCCGCATCCCAACCCTGCATCCCAATCCTGCATCCCAACCCCTCCTGCATCCCAACCCATCCTGTATCCCACATCCCTGATCATATCCCAACCCCATCCTGGACCCTCTGAATCCCAACCCTGCATCCCACATCCCAATCCTACATCCCACATCCCTGCCTGCATCCCAAATCTGCACCGCACATCCCAATCCTGCATCCCAATCCTGTATCCCACATCCCTGCCTGTATCCCAGTCCTGTATCCCACATCCCTGCCTGAATCCTAACCCATCCTGTGTTCCATTCCCCTGACCATATCCCAACCCCATCCTGGAACCCACATCCCAATCCTGCATCCCAACCCTGTATCCAGCATCCCAATCCTGCATCCCACATCCCAATCCTGCATCCCACATCCCTGCCTGTATCCTGCTCTCCATCCTGCATCCCAAATCCCTGACTGTATCCCAGCCAGTCCTGCATCCCACATTCCTGACCATATCCCAACCCCATCCTGGACCCCACATCCCTTCCTGAATCCCAATCCTGCATCCCACATCCCTGTGGATCTCTGCTCCTGCATCCTGCGTCCCACATCCCTGCCTGAATCCTGACCCTGCATCCCACATCCCAGTCCTGCATCCCAATCCCTGCTTGTATCCCAACCCATCCTGTATTCCATTCCCCTGACCATATCCCAACCCCATCCTGGACCCCGCATCCCAACCCTGCATCCCAATCCTGCATCCCAACCCCTCCTGCATCCCAACCCATCCTGTATCCCACATCCCTGATCATATCCCAACCCCATCCTGGACCCTCTGAATCCCAACCCTGCATCCCACATCCCAATCCTACATCCCACATCCCTGCCTGCATCCCAAATCTGCACCGCACATCCCAATCCTGCATCCCAATCCTGTATCCCACATCCCTGCCTGTATCCCAGTCCTGTATCCCACATCCCTGCCTGAATCCTAACCCATCCTGTGTTCCATTCCCCTGACCATATCCCAACCCCATCCTGGAACCCACATCCCAATCCTGCATCCCAACCCTGTATCCAGCATCCCAATCCTGCATCCCACATCCCAATCCTGCATCCCACATCCCTGCCTGTATCCTGCTCTCCATCCTGCATCCCAAATCCCTGACTGTATCCCAGCCAGTCCTGCATCCCACATTCCTGACCATATCCCAACCCCATCCTGGACCCCACATCCCTTCCTGAATCCCAATCCTGCATCCCACATCCCTGTGGATCTCTGCTCCTGCATCCTGCGTCCCACATCCCTGCCTGAATCCTGACCCTGCATCCCACATCCCAGTCCTGCATCCCAATCCCTGCTTGTATCCCAACCCATCCTGTATTCCATTCCCCTGACCATATCCCAACCCCATCCTGGACCCCGCATCCCAACCCTGCATCCCAATCCTGCATCCCAACCCCTCCTGCATCCCAACCCATCCTGTATCCCACATCCCTGATCATATCCCAACCCCATCCTGGACCCTCTGAATCCCAACCCTGCATCCCACATCCCAATCCTACATCCCACATCCCTGCCTGCATCCCAAATCTGCACCGCACATCCCAATCCTGCATCCCAATCCTGTATCCCACATCCCTGCCTGTATCCCAGTCCTGTATCCCACATCCCTGCCTGAATCCTAACCCATCCTGTGTTCCATTCCCCTGACCATATCCCAACCCCATCCTGGAACCCACATCCCAATCCTGCATCCCAACCCTGTATCCAACATCCCAGTCCTGTATCCCACATCCCTGCCTGCATCCCAAATCTGCACCGCACATCCCAATCCTGCATCCCACATCCCAGTCCTGTATCCCACATCCCTGCCTGCATCCTGCTCCCCATCCTACATCCCACATCCCTGCCTGCATCCCAAATCTGCACCGCACAGCCCAATCCTGCATCCCAACCCTGCATCCCACATCCCAGTCCTGTATCCCACATCCCAACCCTGCCTCCCCCATCCCAATCCTGCATCCCAACCCTGTATCCCACATCCCAGTCCTGTATCCCACATCCGTGCCTGCATCCTGCTCCCCATCCTACATCCCAAATCCCTGCCTGAATCCCAACCCCATCCTGGACCCCACAACCCTTCCTGAATCCCGACCCTGCATCCCACATCCCGGCCTGCATCCCAATCCTGCATCCTAACCCCTCCGGCATCCCAATCCCTCCTGCATCCCAGCCCTGCATCCCACATCCCAACCCTGCATCCCAACCCCTCCTGCATCCGTGTCCCCCCCAAACCCCCGTGTCCCCTTCCCGTCACCCCGTGCCCCTCCCCTGCCCCTTCCACCCCCCCAGTGCCCCCACTCCCCCAAAATCCATCCCTGCATCCCCCAAAATCCACCCCTGCATCCCCCAAAATCCATCCCTGCATCCCCCCACACCCCCAAAATCCATCCCTGCATCCCCCCACACCCCCAAAATCCATCCCTGCATCTGCCAAAATCCATCCCTGCATCCCCCGAAATCCATCCCTGCATCCCCCCCTCCCCCCCAAATCCATCCTGATCCCCCTCCCACCCCCAAAATCCATCCCTGCATCCCCCCAAACCCCCCAAATCCATCCCTGCATCCCCCCTCACCCCCAAAATCCATCCCTGCATCCTCCCAAATCCATCCCTGCATCCCCCCCACCCCCAAAATCCATCCCTGCATCCCCCCAAATCCATCCCTGCATCCCCCCCTCCCAAAATCCATCCCTGCATCCCCCCAAAATCCATCCCTGCATCCCCCCACACCCCCAAAATCCATCCCTGCATCCCCCCCACTCCCCCAAAATCCATCCCTGCATCCCCCCAAACCCCAAAATCCATCCCTGCATCCCCCCAACCCCAAAATCCACCCCTGATCCCCCTCCCACCCCCAAAATCCACCCCTGCATCCCCCTCACCCCCAAAATCCATCCCTGCATCCCCCCTCACCCCCCAAAATCCATCCCTGAATCCCCCCAAAATCCATCCCTGCATCCCCTCTCAATCCATCCCCCCCCCCCGCATTCCCCCCTGGATCCATCCCCCAAATCCCTCCGTGAATCCCCCCCTGTATCCTGACACGACCCCTCCGATGCCTCCCCCTGGATCCATCCCCCCGTATCCCCCCCAGGTTTCCCCCTCAATCCATCCCCCTTTAATCCATCCCCCTCCTGGATCCATCCCCCCCTGGATCCATCCCCCCCCGGATTCCCCTCAATCCATCCCCCTCCTGGATCCCCTCTCAATCCATCCCCCCTCAATCCTGGATCCCCCTCAATCCATCCTCCCTCAATCCATCCCCCCTCAATCCATCCCCCTCCTGGATCTCCCCTCAATCCATCCCCCCTCAATCCATCTCCCCCTGGTTTCCCCCTCAATCCATCCCCCCCTCAATCCATCCCCCCTCAATCCATCCCCCCCGGATCCCCCCTCAATCCATCCCCCCTCAATCCATCCCCCCCTCAATCCACCCCCCGGATCCATCCCCCCGCATCCCTCCGTGATCCCCCCCCGCTCCATCCCCCCCAATCCTTCCCGTTCCTCCCCCCCGGTCTCCTCCCGCCCCTCAGCCCCTCCCGGGGGCCGGGCTCAGCCCGGGGGCGGGGGCCGGGGGCGGCCGCTCAGCCCCGCTCGGCTCCGGCTGCTCCAAATCGGCTTAAGGGCGGCAGCGCCGGCGGAGCTGCGGCACCGGGGGGGCCAAGCCGAGCCGGGCCGGGCCGAGCCGGGCCGAGCCCCCGAGCCGGACCGAGCCGAGCCCCCTCCGGGACCGGGCCGAGCCCCCTCCGGGACCGAGCCGAGCTCTCTCCGGGACCGAACCGAGCCCCCTCCCGACCCGAGCCCCGCTCCGGGACCGAGCCGAGCTCTCTCCGGGACCGAACCGAGCCCCCTCCGGGACCGAGCCGAGCTCTCTCCGGGACCGAACCGAGCCCCCTCCCGACCCGAGCCCCGCTCCGGGACCGAGCTGATCCCCCCCCGGACCGAGCCGAGCCCCCTCCCGGACAGAACCGAGCCCTCTCCCGGACCGAGCCCCGCTCCGGGACCGAGCTGATCCCCCCCCGGACCGAACCGAGCCCTCTCCGGGACCGATTCCCCCCGGACCGAAACCGAGCCCCCCCCGGATCGATCCAGTCCCCTCCCGGACCGAACCGAGCCCTCTCCGGGACCGATTCCCCCCCGGGACCGAAACCGAGCCCCCTCCCGGATCGATCCCAGTCCCCTCCCGGACCGAACCGATCCCCCCCCGGACCGAACCGAGCCCTCTCCGGGACCGGGCCGAGCCCCCTCCCCGTGCCCGGCGATGCCCGCCCGCCCCCCGGCGCGGGGGCCCCGCTGAGCCCCCCCCGCGGGCACCATGCGCACCATGAGCCCCCTGCCCCTCTGCCTCCTGCTCTGGCACCTGCGGCACCCGGCGCTGGGTGAGTGCCGCCCCCGAGGGCACGGGGACCCCCGGGAGGGATGGGGGGACCCCCGGGAGGGAGGGATGGGGTGACCCCCGCACCCCGCAGGGCACGGGGAGGGCTCGGGGCTCGGCGCCCCCGCCCCGGGGTTTGGGGTGATGGAGCGGGGGGAGCGCCCATAGGGAGGAGAATGGGTTTGGAGCGGGGAATTGGGGCTGGTTACTGGGGAACGCGGTCTGGGGGCGTTAGTGGGGCACCCCGTAACCGGGAACTGGGGTGGGAGCTGTTATTGGGGCACCCCATAACCGGGCACCAGTGTGGGATCTGTTATTGGGGCACCCCCTAACCCGGAACGGGTGTGGGATCTGTTATTGGGGCGCCCCATAACCTGGTACTGCTGTGGGATCTGTTATTGGGGCACCCCATAACCGGGCATTGGTGTGGGATCTGTTATTGGGGCACCCCCTAAAGAGGAGGCTTTTAATGGGGCACCCCCTAACCCGGTGTGGGATCTGTTATTGGGGCACCCCCTAACCCGGTGTGGGATCTGTTATTGGGGCGCCCCATAACCGGGCACTGGTGTGGGATCTGTTATTGGGGCGCCCCATAACCGGGCACCGATGTGGGATTTGTTATTGGGGCGCCCCATAACCGGGCACCAGTGTGGGATCTGTTAATGGGGCGCCGTTAATGGGGTGCTGTTAATGGGGTGGGATCTGTTAATGGGGTGGGATCTGTTAATGGGGTGGGATCTGTTAATGGGGTGCTGTTAATGGGGCGCCGTTAATGGGGTGCCGTTAATGGGGTGCTGTTAATGGGGTGGGATCTGTTAATGGGGTGGGATCTGTTAATGGGGTGCTGTTAATGGGGCGCCGTTAATGGGGTGCCGTTAATGGGGTGCTGTTAATGGGGTGGGATCTGTTAATGGGGTGCCGTTAATGGGGCGCTGGGGGACACCGTGAGAGGCCGGGGGGGGGGGTTTTTATCCATGGGGCCACCCCCGTGTCCCCTTTTCCTGCTTCTCCCGGGCTCCGCGAATCCCAGCCCTGCTCCAGACAGGGAGAGGGGGGGTCCTGTGCTCTGGGGAGCTCAGTTTTGGGGGGGTCGCAGCCCCTCCCGCCCCTTTGGGAACCCCAAACCCCAAGCAGGGAGCAGCAGCCCCCAAATTCCCGCTGTCCTGGGGGACTGCAGCTGCCCGAGACCCCAAAAAAGCCCCGGGACTCCTCTCCGCTCCCCACCCCGGCCCCAAAACCGCGGCTCCGGGGAGGGAAAAACGCCCGGGGAGGGAAACTTTCCCCTCCTCTCATCCCACAGCCTCGGGAGCAGCCGTGGAATTTTATTCCATGTCCATTTCAGGCCAATTCCCTCCTTTCCCCCCCCACCCCCCCCAGTTCCCTCTCTCCGCTCCCCCCCCCCACCAAAAATTCGGGCTCGGGGGGTCTCAGGTGGCCGCTCCTTCCCGAGCCCCGGCTGCTCCCGGGGAAACCGGGAGCTTTTCCAGCCGCCGGGAGCTGGAGGCGCGAGCGGAGCCGGCTCCGCATCTCCCATTTTAAATTTTTTTTAAATTTAATTTTTTTTGGGGGGGTGGTTTTAATGGAGTTTTTCCTCTCCGGGAAGCGCCGGCAGCCGCTGCAGGGCGCGGGGCGGGGGATCCTCGGCTCTGCGGGGCCGGCGCCACACAAAGGAGCCGATTCTTCCCCGGCTGCTCCCGCTCCATCCCTCCGGGATCCGCCGAGCCCGAGCCCAGCCCGGATTTGGCTCCGGCAGCGATTCCCCGCATCCCTCTTTGCCTTTCCCGCTTGGGATTTGGGTCCTGCCGGGGGCTGCGGCGGCTGCTCCGAGCGCCCCCCCCCGCCTTTGCATCCCGAGCATCCCGCACGATCCCGGCTTCGGGAATAAAACCCGCTCGGGAAAGGAGGGGAGAGGGGGGAACTTGTGCCAAAGCCGGCCCCGGCTCCCTCCCCTCGCCGCTCTCCTCCGCCGCCGTTTTAAGGTCATGGACAGACAATTTCCAAGGAACAACGCATCCCCCCGGCTTTTCCCTAGCTCCAGCTGTCTGTCACTGGCGCAGGGATCATTTTTCCTGCCTCTCTCCTGCTTTTTCTCGCCGCGGATCCGGGCGGTTGCTCTTCGTGCTGTTGATTCCGGAGCGGGGAAATCTCTGTTTGTGGGGTGGGGTTTTATTTGGAGAGGGGGGAGGGAAAAATGGGATCAAAGTTGGTTCGTGGATGGGGCTGGAAGGGCTCGGGGAGCGCGGAGGGGTTGCGGGTTAGGAAGTGATGGATGCGGCGTCGGGAATTGCTTGGATTTGGACATCCAGGGGCTGGATTTGGGCTCTCAAACCCCACAGGAACTTCGCGGCTTTGCTGGATCCCGAGGATCCGCCGCCTTCAGCATCTCCTTCCCTGTGGAAGCCGCCCCTGGCCGTGCTCTTTTTGGGATTCCAACCCAAACCGGCCTGGGATTCTGTGATTCCACCCCTCGGCTGTCCCAAAAAAACCCAGCCCGAGCTCTGTTTTTGCATCACGCAGCCCCAAATCCCGGCCAAATCCCGGTTCTGGGGCGCCTCCCTTTGCTCGGCGCAGAGCTGGGGGGGGGGGCCCGAGCTGCTTCCGAATTTCGGGATGGGCAGAGCGTTATTCCCGAATTTCGGGGGGGGGGTGGGCAGAGCGCTCGCCATTCCCGAATTTCCGAGGGCAGATGGCTTTTCCCTGGCTGACGGCATCCTTGGCCGGAGCCGCCGCTGTGCCCTCCCCACCCCTCCGTGCCCTCCCAATCCCTCCTGCTGAGGGATCCACGGGATCCAAACCCCGGGAAGATCCAGGAGGGCACGTCCCCAAAGCACCAATTCCCGCTGTTCATCCCCACATTTGCCGTATGACCCCAAATCCCTTTTTATTTTTTTTTTTCCCCCCCGGGAATTTCGCCTGGGTTTATTGTCCCCTCATTCACCCCCTCATCCCGGAGGATCCCCAGGATCCCGCTGCCGGCGTGACCCCCGGGAATCCTCTGGAAGCACTTCCCACCCTACAAACCACCCGTGGGAAGCTTCGTTGGGGTTCCCAGCCCTGTTTTCCATCCCTCACCCGGTCAGGAAAAGCCCTTTTGTGACCCCAAACGGGGCCGGGCGGGATCGGGATCATTCCCGAGGTGTTTTCCAGCCCTCCGGGAGCATCACCCCTCGGATTCCAGCTTTTTTTATTTCTCCTTTGTCCCCGGCTCGACCTCTCCTTTTGTCCAAAAAAAAGCCGCCGGGGCCGGGGCTAAGTGGGTTAAGGAGCCGTCAGGAGGGAAAAAACGAGGCCACGCGGAGGAGGCAGCGGCTGGACCATGGAAAAGGAGCCGGAGCGCCGGGAAAAGGGGCTGGGAAAGCGCCCCTCTTCCCCAAATCCATGGATTCTGGGGTCGCGGCTGGCTCGTTCACTCCCCCGCCTGAAATACGGCCCCATAAAGGGCTCGGCCGGGGTGGTTTTAGGGCCGTGTCAAAGCCCCCGGGGAGGGATGAAAGCGTCGCGTTCCCGGAGATTTCCAGAGGTTTTTTTATCCCGGTGATTTGCTTTGGCTTCTGCTTCTCACCTCCAGCCGGAAAATAAAAAAAAAAAAATTAAAAAAAAAGGGAAAATCCAAGTGTTTGAAGCTTTTCAGGGATCTGTCCTTGCGGATATCCCTGAAAAATCTGGCTTGGAAAAAGCTCTTTGCAGTTGGGGTTTTACCTGGAATTCTCTCCCCTCTCTGTTCCCCCCGAGGTTTTCCTGGCAGGGATTTTCCCAGCTGACACGGAACCCCCCCGGTGGATCCTTTTCCAACCTGGAAAAGCCGATTTTTCCTCGTTTTTGGAGGAAAAACCCGGAGTGGGGCTTTTCCCGGGGGGGTGGGAGCCACCTGCTCCTGTTTCTTTTTAATGGAAGGAGGAATTCGGTGGGAATTGGGTCCTGGGGGAATGAGGGAGAAGGAGGAGCAGGGGATGAAATCCTGCTTTAATTCACCTGTAAATCCCAAAAATCCATCCCACATTCCCACCACCCTTTCCTATTAACACTTTTCCCATCAAATCCCACATTCTGCTCTTTTTTCTGAAGTTTCTCCTGCTATTCCAAGAATCCTGCATTTCCATGGAGCCTCTCCGGGTAAATCCAGGCCACGCAGCCCCTTCGGAAAATCCCCCTCGCTGTGCTAATTGCCCTTTCCCAATTAGCCCAATTTCCCTCTTCCCACCAGCTGCGTTTGGGAGCTGCCACTTCCCATCCAGAGCTCGGGAAAGAAAAAGCTGCGACTCCGGCAAGGATCTTCCCTCTCCTTGTGCCTTTCCAGGATCATCGGCGTCCTCGGGACAGGGAGCTATTCCCGGCTTTATTTCTCCCTGGAAAAGCCCCTGTTAAATCGTGGCTGTTCCTGGAGCGTTCCCAAAGTTCCCCAAGCTTGGTTTGGGGGTGTTCACTCCCCAAATTCCCTTGGGATTGTTGGCATCCCCCGAAAGCGAAGCCTGGGAATGTTGGAGGGTTTGGCTTGGGAATGTTGGTGCCCTTTGGGCTGGGATCAGGAATTGGGATCCAGGTGCCGGGAGCCCGGAGCCGAGCGGGCCCTGCCCCGTGCAGTTGTTAAATATTCCCAGCTCCATTCCATGGGCTCAGCCACGGAATCCTGGGATGCTCTGGGTGGGAAGGGACCTTAAATCCCATCCCATTCCATGGGCAGGGACAGCTCCCGCTATCCCAGGTGGCTCCAGCCTGGCCTTGGACATTCCCGAGGATCCAGGGGCTTCTCTGGGAATGCTGTGCCAGGGCCTCCCCACCCTCCCAGCCCGGAACTCCTTCCCAAAAACTCCTTCCAGTTTCCCCTCTGGAACTGGGGAGCCATTCCCTGTGTCCTGTCACTCCAGGCACTTTTGAACAGACTTTTCCCGTCTTTTCTGTCGGCTCCTTCAGGTCCTGGAAGGCCAAAATTGGATCAACCCAAAGCTTCTCTTCTCCAGGCTGAAAATTCCCAACTCTCCCAGCCTTTCCTTGGAGCCTCCTCTGGACTCCAGCAGCTCCAGAGGGCAGAATTCCCGCTTTTCCCGCTGTGGGATCAGCCCTGGACTCGGGAGGTTTCCATGACCAGGTCCTTCTCCACGTGCTCATCCCAGCCTGGATCCATCACCGGGATCACCCCGCTCCAGGTGCAGCTCCTGCTCCTGATAAACCTCAGGAGATTCCCGTGGGCCGCTCCTGGATTTTTCCAGGTCTGGAAAAGCCTGGAGGCTTCTCAGGTGCCTCCAAACTCTTCCAGACCTTGCCTGGATGTTGCATCCCGAATCCATGGATGGCCCTGGAGCATCCAGACGATCCCTCCAGCCGCCCTTTCCCATGGGGATGTTTCCCATTCCTGGCTTTTTTCCCTGTAGTCATCACCAAAATTGCTTTTCCCTGACAGGAAATCCTTGGGATTTGGGAATGCCCCCGGCTCTCACCTCGTGCTCCGGGATCTGAGGAAAACTCTCGGGATAAGAGCAGGGTTTTAGTGAATCCAGGTGTGGGAATTCAGCTGAGACGGAGCCAAGGATCTTCCTGAGGCTCCGACAGCGCTTGCCGAGGGAAAAGCTTTGCAGGGAGCTGGGAATGGGGCTGGAATCACACCCTGGATGCTTGGGAATGGGCACAAATCCGTACCTGGAACAGGTGCAGGGACATGAACCATCATCACCCCCTTGGAGCCCCCAGCGATGAGATTTTTGGGATTTTTCCCACTTTTCTGAGACAAATCCTTGACTTCAGCCACGCCGCGTCCGGCTCTGCGCTCAGACCCCGCAGAGAGGCAACACGAGGGAAGGAGCCCCCGGATCCTGGATTTCGGGAGGCGGCTCCGGCCGTGCGAATTCCCGGCCGTGCGAATCCCGGCGGGAGGGCTGCAGCTGACGGATGGGGCTGGAATTGTTCCCGATCCAGCTGCTCTCTTTGCCCTTTTGTTTGCTTGCGGCCGCGCTGCCGGGCTCGTTCCGAACTCGTGGCTGGCGCTCCCATTCCATTCTCTCCTTCCCACTTTTCCCCTCTTTTTTTATTTTTTTTTCCCCAAAATAACCCGTCAATCACCGGCCTCGTTTTCAGCGCGTTGGGACCCGGATCCGCCGGGAATGCCAAGGGCGGGCGGATTCCAAAGGCAGGGATAATAACCCGCGGCTGTTGTTCCCTCTTTGGAATTGTTGATTCTATCAAATTAGGGATTGGGGCTCTCCAAAGCCTTTGGATCAGGGAAAGGTGCCTCGTTCCCACTCCCAGCTTGGATTCAGCTCCGAGGAGGTTGGGGAAACGCCAGGGAACGCCGCAATTCCCAGCGGAGGGAATGGGAACGGGGCTGTGGAGGTGGGAATGGGGCTCCACCCAGCCCTTCCCGGCCTCCCAGCCACACATTTTGGCTCCTCCGGTGCCAGGAGTGCTTTTCCATCCGGAAAATCCTGCCTGGAGCAGGGGAGGCAGGGAATTCATTTGTCTCCTGCCCAAACCGCCGGAATAATTTCCCATTCCTGTAATTCCTTGGTCAGTTTTCTCCGGACGGGAGGGCAGAGGGGATTAAAGCCCTGCTCCACCTCCCTGTGCCCGGGGATAAATCCTGGAGTCGCTTCCCATCCGGCCAGGACAGGGAAAGCGGGAGCTGGGAAACTTCCTTTGGGATGCATCTCCTGCTTTTCCACTGCTTTGTTCCTTTTCCAAGGATCTGCAGCCACGGGGAAGGGCTGGAGCCAGGGAGATGCTCCGTGGGGGGAATTTGGGATCGGAGGGATGGGTGGGATGAAGGGTGATGGGAGGTGACACTTGGATCTGCTTCGTGGTGGTCTCCCATCCATGGAAATGCTTTTTTTTTGGGATGAATTCCATGGATAAGCCTGGATTTATGGGTAGAACTTTGTTTTGGAGGCCACTCATGCCAGGCTGGTCCCAAGGTGGGATTTGCTCCTGGAGCTGGAGTCTGGAAAAGTGGGAAGTGATGGAAGGGACACTTTTGGCCGGTGGTTGTCACCATGGGATGTCCCGGGATGGATTTGGGAATCTCCGGCTCTTCCCGGGGGAGCTGGGAGAGCAGGAGAGGGTCACAAAGGCTCCAGCTCAGCAAATTCCACCAAAATCCTCAGGATCATCCCGGTTTTGGGATGAGGGGGATGTGGATGAGCTCCCTGTGAGCCTCTTGTGGAGATGTTCCCCTTCCTCATCCCGAGTTCTCCATGGCTGCGTCTTTCCTCTGGGAAAAACCCCATGGAATGGCTGGGAATGGCCTGGGAAGGGATTTTGGTGGGGTTGAAATTCCCAGCCCAGCTTTGCCCCTCCGGAGAGAGAATTCCAAAGCTTCGGCTCCAAGGCTTTGGAAGATTCCCAGCCTGGATTCCTGGACCAGGATTTGGGATACTCCCTCTGCTCCGTGGAGAATCTTCCTCCTTTTTTTAGGCCCAGCCGCCCCCGTTCCCTGCGGATGGAGCCACACAAAGTGTGGGAACGCGGGATCCACGTGGGAACGCGGGATCCACGTGCCCAGGCTCTGCCATCCCACCCTGCGCAGCTCCGGGAGCATCCCAAGAACCGGGGGCGGAATTTGGCTGCTTTCCTGGCTTTCCTCCTAAAAATAAACCCCGGGATTCGGATTGCGGGAGGACCCCGTGACTCGGAGCAGGGTGGGAGGGTTTGGGGGGGCTGGGAAAGGACAAGGGACCCAAAATATTCCCGGGAAGCTGCTAGGGAGCGGGATTTTCCATGGGGGAGGGACGGATAACACTGGATCTGCTGAGGAGGGGGATTTTCTGTGTGGGATAACAGCTTGGATCTGCTGGGGAACGGGATTTTGGGATGGATGGATGGATGGATGGATGGATGGATGGATGGATGGATGGATGGATGGATGGATAACACAGTGTGTGCTGGGGAATGGGATTTTCCATGAGGGATAACAGGCTGGATCTGCTGGGGAGTGGATTTTCCATGTGGGATGGAAACACTGGATCCACTGAGGAACAGGATTTTCCATGAGGATAACAGGCTGGATCCACTGGGGAGTGGATTTTCCATGGGGGATGGAAACACTGGATCTTGTGGGGAGTGGGATTTTCCATGTGGGATAACAGGCTGGATCCGCTTGGGAATGGGATTTTCCATGTGGGATAGATGGATACAGACTGGATCCACTGAGGAGTGGGATTTTCCATGAGGGATGCGGGGCTGGATCTGCTGGGGAGTGGGTTTTCCATGTGGGATGGAAACATTGGATCTGCTGGGGAGTGGGATTTTCCATGCGGGATGGAAACTTTGGATCTGCTGGGGAGAGGGTTTTCCATGTGGGATGGAAACATTGGATCTGCTGGGGAAAAGGTTTTCCATGGGGGAGTGAAACACTGGATCTGCTGGCGAGTGGGATTTTCCATGCGGGACACGAGGCTGGATCTGCTGCTGGAAAAGCACCAGGCAGTGGGCACGTCCCGTTCCAGAAGGGATCCAAAGGATGCAATTCCCACCAGGAACAAGAGTCCCAGAGAGCCCACCCTGCATGGAAAAGCCTCCAGCGCTCCGGCTCCACTTGGAGCCCTTCCCTTTGGAATTGGATAATGAGATGTTTTCCATAAACGCCGGCTCCTGGTGGCTCTTTTGAAGTTCTGTTTGCGTCTCCCTGCATTATTCCGGCTTTTTTTCCCCTAGGGAAGCGCTTTGTGAGGAGTGGAGATCGTTGGGATTCCTCCCGAATTTCCGCCGTAATTAGCGCGGGGCGTCGGAGGCGAGCGGAGCTCCGGGAAGCGCTTCCCAAATTAAACCCTCCCGTCCCTCGGAATCTGGGGGGTTGTTTTTAATTAGAGCAGGAAAATCTGGGAGATTCCATGGCGGGAGAGGGAGGATTTGGACACTGGGATGGTCGGGATGATCCCGCCGCTCTCGGTTCGCGTGGATCACGCTCTGGATCTGCTCCGTGCTTCCCGCCAGGAGGAAAAAAAAAATGGGAGGAAAAAATCCCGGAGTTTTTGGGCTGAAAGGATTTGACTGGGGAAAGGAGAGCACTTCCTGCATGGAAAATGGGCTGGGAATGGGAAAGGAGAGGACTTGCAGCCTGGAGAATGGGATGGGAATGGGAATGGAGAGCACTTCCTGCATGGAAATGGGAATGGAGAGCACTTTTCTGCATGAAAAATGCACCAGGAATGGGAAAGGAAGGCACTTCCCACCCTGGACATAAGAATGGGAATGGGAGGGCACTTCCCATATGGACAATGGGCTGGGATTGGGAATGGAGAGCAGTTCCAGCCTGGAAAATGGGAACGGGAATGGAAATGGAAATGCGAATGGGAACGGGAATGGGAATGGGAAAGGAGGGCACTTCCAACCTGGACAATGGCAGTGGGAAGAAAGGGCACTTTTCATCCTGGAAAATGGGAATGGGAATGGGAACGGGAATGGAGAGCACTTCCAGCGTGGAAAATGGGAATGGGAATGGGAATGGGAATGGGAATGGGAATGGGAATGGAATGGGAATGGGAATGGAGAGCACTTCCAGCCTGGAAAATGGGAATGGGAAGGGAGGGTTTTTCCGGCTGTTTAACATCCTGGGCGCTCCTCTCCGCCCCGGTGAGCGGGAAAACCTCCCGCATTCCCGGCCTCTCTTCCCGCCCTCCGGGGAGCACTGAATTAAAGGAATATTGGATGATCCCACGCTTGGTTATGTTTTATTAACACGGAGCCGCGGCCTCCCGGCACATCCAGAGGATCCGAGGCTCTGCCGGGCGTTTTTCCCTCTTTTCCAAGCTCTGGCTGCTGCTGTTCTTCCCAAACCCACTCCTTGGGTTGGCTGGGAGGTTGGCTGAAAAAGGAGGGAAATTTGGGATGAAAAATGGGAATATTTGGTTTGTCTGAGGATGCTCCGTGTCCTGGCGGGATTGGGGATGGAAGTTGTGCGGCAGGAATGGGGATGGATTTGGGAATAGGGATGGATTTGGGAAAGCAGAGTCACGGGGACCACATGGAGCCATGGAAAAATCTCCTCCTGATTTTCCAGCTTTGCTCCATCTCAGGCCGATCAAGCCAGGGGTGGGAGAAGCCCCGGGATGTCGGATTTGGGGGAAAAGATCCCAAAAAACGCCAACATCCCACAAGCAGCAGTAAAGCAGGAATGAGAGCCAGGATTTTGCTCCGTCAGCCTTTGGGATCAGCGGGAAAAGCCAAACACGGATGACACTCTGGAAGTGCTGGGAGAGGGAAAGGTGTTAATTAGCACTAATTCCCCAGTGGTGTGGAGATGGATCGGGATTCAGGGAACAGCCCCATGGAGATGGATCGGGATTCAGGGAACAGCCCCATGGAGATGGATCGGGATTCAGGGAACAGCCCCATGGAGAGGGATCGGGATTCAGGGAACAGCCCCACGCATCCTCTCCGTGGGAACGGGGAAGTGTCGGGGAATCAGCGCCTGGAATCGGGGCTGGAAGAGGGAGATATCCGTTAATCCCATTAGGGACGCGGAATTACCGGGAGAGCAGAGGGATTATCAATCACGGAGTGTGAATCCGGAGGAGCGGGAGCGGCGATCGGCAATCCCGCTTTGTCCAGGGAATGGGGCTGGAGAGGACGGGAAAGGCGGAGTTGGATGAGGCTGGACAGGGAAATCCTGAGGGATGGGATCGCAGCTGTGCCGAGGGATGAGGGAGAGTTTGGGATGGGGCTGGAGAGGACGGGAAAGGCGGAGTTGGATGAGGTTGGACCAGAGAAATCCTGAGGGATGGGATCGCGGCTGTGCCGAGGGATGAGGGAGAGTTTGGGATGCGGCTGCCCCTTGTCCCTGTGCCCGGGAGAGGCGTCTGCAGGCCAGGGCCAAATCCCGGAGCTGGGAATTCCAGTGGGAATTGTGGCCATGGAGGAGTCTGTCCCAACAACCCAACCCTCCCTCCCTCCCTCCTTCCTTCCTCCCTTCCTCCCTCCCTCCTTCCCTCCTTCCTTCCCTCCCTCCCTAGAAGCCTCCAGAACATTCCCCCCGGGAACATTCCCATTCCAGTGGAGCAGGGAGCCTTTGGAGCTGATCCGGCTGCCCCAAGCTCCCCCCAGGTCATTTTTTCGAGAAAAAGCCGCACATCACACCCGGAATTCCAAAAACAAAGTGGATTTTGGAGCTCCTGGGATTCCTGCCCGGACCGGGTTTATTTTCCCTCCTCCTCTGCCTGAGGTTGTGCCTTTGGAGAAGGAGTTCAGAAGGAAAAATCCCAAAATATCGATAACGATGATCCCTTCCCGGCTCCTCCGTGCAGGAATCGATGGAGGGAGCGGAGATCACCCGGAGCCGACAGCCGGGAGGGAGGGGGGATCGATGGCTCCTCATTTGTCACCAATCAGAAATCTGGGATAATTGGATTTCCTGCAAGTGGAGAAATAAATCAGGGAATTCATCAGCCGGGTCAGGGTCACCCCTTCTCCAGGGCCACCTGGGCTTGGGAAAACCTGCTTGGAATTGGTGGGAAACCCAATGGGAGCTTCCAAACCTCAATCCTCCTTAATGGAATGAATGATTTTCCCTCTTTTTCCCATCCCAAGCCTGTGGCTCTCCCGCTAAAGCTGGAAAAGGAGGAGTTTTAGGGAAGATTGGGAAGTTTCAGGTCGGAAAATTCCTTCCTGGGGTTATTTTTGGGAGCAGGAGCACCTCTGATAACCTCCTGCTGTTATTCCAGGATGGGATTTTTTGGGATCTCCAATATCCTCTTGCTGTTACTCCAGGATTTTTTGAGTTCTCCAGTAACCCCTTGCTGTTACTCCAGGATTTTTTTGGAATCTCTAAAAACCCCTTGCTGTTATTCCAGGATGGGATTTTTTTGGAATCTCTAAAAACCCCTTGCTGTTACTCCAGGATTTTTTGGGATCTCCAGTAACCCCTTGCTGTTACTCCAGGATTTTTTTGGGATCTCCAGTAACCCCTTGCTGTTACTCCAGGATTTTTTTGGGATCTCCAATAACCCCTTGTTGTTAGTCCTGGATGGGATTTTCCTGGATCTCGGATGAGCTGGAAAAGGCCTCACTTTCCCCTTTGCAAGTGGGGAAACCGAGGCATGGAAAGACCTGGAATCATGGAATGGTTTGGGTTGGACATCGAAGCTCCTCCCATTCCACCCCTGCCATGGACAGGGACATTTTCCATAGGTTGTTATTCCAGCCTGGCCTTGGACACTTCCAGGGATAGGGAGCAGCTCCCGGTTGCTTCCCGCTCCGTTAATTATTCCTGCTGGGATTAAATCCAGCCGGGATTAACACCTCGAGCCGTGGCTTCCCAGAATTGGCTGCTGGTGCCATAATCCTCATCCCGACGGAGGTGGAACAGCAGGAAAACCCTCGGCTGCTGCCGGCAAATCCCTCCCAAGCTGTGGACTGAGCTCTGCCAGGGGCCTGGAATTTTTTCCCAATTTTCCAATCCAGCAGCTCCGGTTTGGGGCTCTAACAAGGAGCACCTGGTACAATAATTCCCTTTTTTTTACTCTGGAATTGCATTCCCGGGATGGATTTTGCTCCGTGCTGCTGGCTGGGGATAAAATCCTTTATCCCAGGTGAGGTTTTCCATAATCCCCGTGCCCAGGGGCAGCATCCAGAGGGTGCAACTTCCTGGCAGAGGCTCCAGGAGGATCCGGCTGGCGGGGAACCTCTTCCCTGTCAGGATGCAGAGCTGAGCCGCTGGAAAAGGAAAGCTGGGAATTTGCTGGTGTGGGGAAAAGTCCCTCTTCCAATCTTTTTTCAGTGCGGGATTAGGACACGGCCTCTCCTTCTCCCGCCGCACTTAATTCGGGATTAAAGCCACATCTGCACGCGGAGCTCAGATCCCGCCGTGCTTCCTGCGGAGCTGCTTGATTAAAAATCAGGGAAAAGCGGAGCAGGGGGGAGTTTTTAGCCCTGGGGGGGGCTGCTAAGCCCGGAGGACACCTGGACATTCCGGCCCGGAGCGTTAATCCAGGTTAATCCAAGTGTTGAGGAGGCACCGTGCTCTGCTGGAAGGGTTTTAGGGAATGTTGAGCCATTCCGGAGGCATTCCCTTGAATTTGGTGGTTGGTGGTGGCTCCTGCTTGGCAAAATTGGGATTGTAGGAAAATTCCTCGTCTGGTGAGTTTGGGATTTGCTGGAGGAAGACAAGAATCCATGGAAATCAACTGGAGAGTGATCCATGGGGCAGCTGGAGGGGGCGGGAAAAGAGAGAAGGGGGGAAAAGAAGGAAAAATTGGGATTTTTTTTACTTTTCTTGGGGTTCATTGGGATCTGTTGGAAAAAAAAAGAAGGGAATCCCTCCTGGGATTTCTCAGCAGGGGGGAATTCCTGCCCTGCAGCCCAGATTGGGCGGTGGCAGCACTTCTGGATGGAAAACTGAGGAAAATCCAGATAATGTGGAGGAAACCCATGGGAAATCCTGCAGGAACGGGGTTTGTTTCTTCGGAAAAGGGAAAATCTGGGATGAGAGGTGGCGCCTCCCACCCGTTGGGCCTCGTTTGGCCAAAATCCATTGGCTTCACCCCATGGAATGGGAATAAAATCAGGGAGTCGCTGACTTGGGGGATTCTGCCTTGATTAGTTGGGCGGGGGTTGATTGGCAGCCAGTGCTGCAGGGAATCAGCCCTGATTTGCATATTTGCATAGATGCAAATGAGGGGCGCGATCTCCATTTATCAAACGAGGCGTCTCAGACCCAACCTGACCCTGAGGAATTTTCGGCTCTGTTTTGGCTCCGGCAGCTGCTCCAACATCTGGGAAGAGGCCACGAGGTGCCGGCGGAGCCATCGCTCCGAATTAGGGACGGTGCCAGGATTTTGAGGGAATTTGGCGCTGCTGGATTAATTTTTCCCACCTTTCGCAGGATGAAGCATCATTTTGGACTCTGAAAGCGCCCAAAATCATCCAAACAAAATGAAAAATCTGGAAAAATCCGGAAAAATCCTTAAGTAATGTGGGAAAGGGGTTAAAGGAACAAGAAAAATGACAGCAGAATGAGGACAAACATCCGGCTCTTCCCAAAACCCCTATCCAAACACTCAGCAGGAGCTCTTCCCAAAATCCCAATCCAACCGCCCATCCTGAGGTCTTTCCAAAATCCCAACGACCCATTCCGAGCTCTTCCGAAAATCCAAACCCATTGACCATCCCAATCTCTTCCCAAAATCCCAGTGACCCACCCCGAGCTCTTCCCAAAATCCAAATGACCCATCCCAAGCTCTTCCCAAAATCCCAATGACCCACCCCGAGCTCTTCCCAAAATCCAAATGACCCACCCTAAGCTCTTCCCAAAATCCCAATGACCCACCCCAAGCTCTTCCCAAAATCCCAATGACCCACCCTGAGCTCTTCCCAAAATTCCAATGACCCACCCCAAGCTCTTCCCAAAATCCCAATGACCCACCCCGAGCTCTTCCCAAAATCCAAATGACCCATCCCAAGCTCTTCCCAAAATCCCAGCCCAACAACCCATCCCGAGCTCTTCCCGAAATCCCAACGATTCATCCCACGCCACCGCTTTGAGCCGCTGTGGGAGCTCCAATGGGATGTCAGACTTTATATTTTATAGGAATATCAGTGGGATGAAGACGTGGAGATAAAATATTCCCCCCTCCAGCACCGCTGGGAGGCGGAGGGATTTTATGGAAACATTGGAAGTGGAAAGGGGGGGAAAATTATAAATAAAACTTCCCAGTGCTCCGGTAAATGCCCCTAAACATCCTTCCCATCCAGAGATAAATATTCCATGTGTGATTTATGGCCCTGCATTCCCAGGCTGTGCGGGGGGGTGGTGGTGGCAGCCGATAAAATCCAATAAATCACTGGGAATATCAATGCAGCCACCACATTCCTGCTGATAAGCGGCGTGGGGTGGGAAAATCCATCTTTTCCGCGCCGGCTGCCCCTCGATGGAGTTGATTTAAGGAGTTTTGGGATTGGGGGGAGTTTCCCAAGTCTTGGAAGGGTTTTGGATCCTTCTTTGTGCATTTTCATGGAGAGGGATCCTCTTCCCAGGGGGGTTCAGCTTTGGGGGGGTGGGAATTTTGTCTCAAATGGAAGAAAATTCCCATCCATCCCAGGGAGAGACTTCCCAAATCTGACTGATCCTGGTTTTCCAGTGGCTGTTGCTTCCCTCCAACCCTGTTTTTCCTGTGTTCACCCCCAAATCCTCACTTTTCCAGCTTCCCTGGTTTTGTTCCATCTATCCCAGGGTGATACATCCCAAATCCAACTGATCCCAGTTTTCTGGTGGCTGTTGCTTCCCTCCAACCCTGTTTTTCCTGCGTTCATCCTCAAACCATCACTTTTCCAGCATCCTTGGTTTTGTATCCACTGGATTTGGCTCGTGGGATGGGCAGGATGAAGACCTTGGATCCACCGTGGATTTACATCTCTGAGTATCCGGGAAATGCCCGGATTTTTAGGATGAGGGACCCCCTGAACATCCAAATGATGATTCCAAGGCCATTCCAGGGGTTTGTAGCAGGGCCTGGGCTCCATCCAAGGAAAACCGCCACGGTTTTCCCTTTGAACATCCATCTTTTTTCCTGGAATGCCCCATTCCCTGTGGATTTGTGCCGGAGATGTCGAACAAGCACGAAATTGACGCCGCGAGTTGGAGCCGAGCCGGGAATGGGCTCCCTCATCCCGTGCTCCAATGAGCCGGAACAGCTCCGAGGAGCTTGGAAAAAGCCGGATGAAGACGTTCGAGGATTTATTCCAGTCCGTGCCCAGGCCACGGAGCTGCTTCCGACGGCTCAATCCCACCCGGATTTGTTTGGCTGGAGGCGCGTGGCAAAGGTGGAAAACGCTGGGGTTTTCCTGGGATTTACTGGGGCTGGGAAAAGCTGGACTTGAGTCACTGTGGGAAGGAAACCGGACAGGAAAAGGTGGAAATGTGGGAAGGAGGAGATGGAAAGAGGCCGGAGATGGGGGTCAGAGAGATGGGAGGACACGGCAGCTCCGGGAGGCTCCCAAATCCCAAATTCCCCGTGGCTTTTCCAGCCCCAAAGTGCCCAAATTCTTTCCCTCTGAAATCCTTTATTGCACCGATGGGGATGAAAATCCCACAGGGCCAAAATATTTGGATCATTTTTAGCCCAGCAGGATCTGTTTGGATCTCATTCCTCATTTCTCTGCCGCCTCTGGAGCCACTGCCTTGGCTGGGCAGGGATCTCGGAGCTGATAAGAGCCATTCCCAACCCTCCGGAAAATAAAAGGGACTCTGGCACTCATAATGAGGAAAAACAGGTCCAAAAATGGATTTTTGCTGAAGATCCATCAGCATCGACCCTCATGAGAGCGGAATGAGGACAAATATCCGACTCTTCCCAAAATCCCAATCCAACGACCCATCCCAAGCTCTTCCCAAAATCCAAACCCATTGACCATCCTGAACTCTTTCCAAAATCCCAGTGACCCATCCCCAGCTCTTCCCAAAATCCCAACCTGGCCCACCAAGATCTCTGCCCAAAATCCAAACCCAACGACCCATCCTGAAGTCTTCCCAAAATCCCAATCCAATGTCTCATCCCAAGTTCTTCCCAAAATCCCAATGACCCATCCTGAGCTCTTCCCAAAATCCCAACGATCCACCCTGGGAAGCCTTCAGGTGGTGTTGGAGATGCTTCCCATGGACTTAAGGACATTGGGAATCACAGCATGGAGCAAACCGGGCATTAATCCTTTTTCTTTGGACTGGGATATTTTGGGATATCTTTTCTTTGGGATGTTTTGCTTAGGAGGAATCTGAGATTTAAAGGAAAAATGGGAAGCTGGGCAGTGGTTAAAAATTCCATCTTAATGGGATTTGGGTGTCGAAATCCTTGGGAACTGGGTTTGGGGTTTGCACTATGCTTTATAAAAATAGGGAATCACGGAATGGGTTGGGTTGGAGGCACCTTAAATCCCATCCCATTCCCTACTGTGGACTGGGACACCTTCCCCTGTCCCACAGTGCTCCAAGCCCAACCAGGCTTTGGACAATTCCAGGGATGGAGCAGCCTCGGCTTCTCCGGACAGAACTGATCCGTAAGATTCCATCGTTCCGTAATTCCGACGCGTTTTGCCCACGGAATGTGACCGGAAGCAGCCCCCGGGGCCCGGCTGTCCCCAGCATGGAGCGGTTCCCTCACTTCATCTTCATTTAAAAGGGTCCAAGAGGCCAAAGGGGCCGCGCTCAATCCATGGATTGGTCCAAAGGATTGATCCAAAGGATTGATCCAAGCCATCGATTCCCATCACAGAGAGCTAACGAGGCTCGGGATACATCCATGGAATCCGGCAGAATTAATTGGAGAAAAACGGACCAAACCACGGGCTGCACATCCCCTTGCTCATTCCATACATTTTCTCCCAATCCTTTAAAATTTAGGAGCCGGTTTGGTCCAGCAGCCCCGCCTAAGGAATAATTCCAGATCCAGCTGCGGAATTGTTCCCTCCCACTTATGGAAATGAGGCAGGGAAGTGGCTCCTAATGAGATGTTTGTGAGGGAAGAGGAATTTTAATTACCGGCTCTTAATTGTCTGCTCGGCCCGTTAATATCCCATTTTCCCGGGATTAATGCCATTCGCTCCCTGCCAGCCCGGGCTCCTTCTCTCCCGGGGGTGACGCCAACTTTCCCGGGTTTATTTTAGGGAATACGCCCATTTTCCAAAAGCCAGGATGATATTTGGGAGGGAAGTGGAGGGGTTGGGGATGTTTAACCCCGCTGGCGCTCATCTGGTGGATTTTTGGGAAGCAAAGCTGAATATCCAAGGAAAACTCAGCATGAGGCTTCCCCAATCCATTTTTCCCCCTTCCCAAAGGCCCGATTTCCTTGGAAGCGCGGTGCCGACTCCGGCTGTCACATCCCATTCCCTGGCTGGTGTTAAACCCGTGTCAAACGCTTATTCCCATTTAAATAAAAAAATCAAATCCCAGCGCAGCTTTCCAGAAGGAAAAGCTCCGGATTCAGCAAAATTTGACCGGTCTGGATGGGGCCAGCCGGGAATTGTTCGCTGTTGGAGCCCTCCCGGGTTAACAAGGAGAGGCAGCGCCGTATTCCGACTGTAAATTGTCCTGGAATGTCATAAATAAGGCATGGCCGGAGCCGGGAAGGGAGAGGGAAGGAATTTGCTGCGTTCCCGGGAACAACTGGAGCTGCTGAATTTTTCATGGACAAGATGTTGCAAAGTGCCGCCAGTCAGGGCGCGTTCGGTTCATGCGGATCCGGGGGTGACATCCCTGGATCTGCCACGGCCGTGGACATTCCAACCCCTCCGGTCGGGAATTTGCAGCAGGAGCATTCCTGGCTTTTTCCAGTGGGGTTTGCACCCCTTTAGGTCCCACCTCAAGGGGCAAAACGTCTCCTGCTCTCCTTAAATCCTGGGAATTGTGGGAGATCCGCCGGTTAAGGGAGTGCTGGTGTCTGTTTTCCCATTCCCTCCTGGTTTTCCGATCCCATCCCATCCCAGCTTGGAAAAGGGAGGTGGAGGAATGGGAGGGAATTATGGATAAGCCCCATTAATCACTGGCTAATTAAAATGACAAGGTGTTCACGTTGTCACCAGCTCCTCAAGGATGCCGGGGACATTCCAGAGGGGGATGGAGCCACTGGATTCCCAGAATCCCTTCCTCCAGCTCCATCCAGAGCTCCCGCTCCACTCAGATCTGTTGCCGCTTCCAAGGACCATTCCTAAAAGGATGGGGATGGGTTGGACTTTGGGGACATGGAAAGGGGGAAAATCCATCCTCAGCTGGGGCTGCCCCATCCCGGGATTCATCCAGGGTTGGATAGGGCTTGGAGAAGCCTGGGATAGCGGGAGGAGTCCCTGCCCCTGGAGTGGGATGAGCTTTAAGGTCCCTTCCAACCCAAACCATTCCAGGATTCCATCGGCTTGGAGTCAGATTTTTGGGAAGTGCTGGGAGGTGAGAAATGGCTTTTTTGGGAAGCACAGGGAGGTGAGAAATCCGGGATCTCGATTTATATCAATAAATAAATGTTGGATTTCGATGTGGGTCGGAAGGAATCAGGAGCCTGGAGAAGATGTGGAAGGGGCTCCTGTGGTGCTGGGATTCCTTGGAAAGCTCCATCGCTCCAAGGCTTCCAGGCCTTTCCTTGGGAGATTCCCACCCATCCATTCCCTCCCTCCTCTCCTCCCCAGGAACCTCAGCCTACGGGGGACTCTGACCACTGGACATTCCCATGGGGCGTTTGTGGGCAGAAATCCCCATGGAATGCTGGAAAGGGCTGGGAACGGGGTTTTTATCTAGAATCCTACACTTTCCAGGGCTGGAGCAGTTCCTGCCTCATCCCTGGGAGCTCTTTTGTAATTGGAAGCACCGAGCTTGTTCCGACGTTCTCCTTTATTAACGCGTCACTCCCGATTTCAAAGGACATTCCCTTTATCCCTCCCTTCCCCCTCTCCTCCCCCACTTCCCTCTTCCCTTTTTTTTCAAATTCCCCTTAAACTGGATGGTGCCAGAATTCCCAGCGATTGCCAGCAAAAATATCCTCTCCTCCCCAGGGATGCGGTCTAATCAGAGGGATGAATTTCCAGAGGGCTGAATCCGATCCGGGGGAGGCCCGGCCCGGCTTTCTCTGGAAAATCTCGGATTGAAAAGAGCAAAGGGGAAGCAGAGCGAGGCTGAGATGGGGACGCTGATAAGGGGATGCTGATAACGAGAGGGATGACGGAAATTTGGGATGGGCTCCTCCCTTGGAGCTCTTTTGGAAGAGTTCTCCCTATCCAGCAGATCCCGTCACCACCGCTTTGTTCCCCTCAGTAAATCCAAAAAAAAAGGGGAGCAGAACGAGGCTGATAAGGGGATGCCGATAAGGGAACGCTGATAAGGGGACACTGATAAGGGGGTGCTGATAACGAGAGGGTTGATGGAAATTTGGGATGGGCTCCTCCTTTGGAGCCCTTTTGGAAGAGTTCTTCCCATCCAGCAGTTCCCGGCTTTGTTCCCCTCAGTGAATCCCCGAAAAAAAGGGAGTGAAGCGAGGCTGGTAAGGGGATGCTGGTAAGGGGACATTGATAAGGGGACACTGATAAGGGGATGCTGATAACGTGAGGGATGACGGAAATTTGGGATGGGCTCCTCCCTTGGAGCTCTTTTGGAAGAGTTCTTCTCATCCAGCAGATCCCGTCACCACCGCTTTGTTCCCCTCAGTAAATCCAAAAAAAAGAGAGCAGAGCGAGGCTGATAAGGGGATGCCGATAAGGGAACGATGATAAGGGGACACTGATAAGGGGACACTGATAAGGGGGTGCTGATAATGAGAGGGTTGATGGAAATTTGGGATGGGCTCCTCCTTTGGAGCCCTTTTGGAAGAGTTCTTCCCATCCAGCAGTTCCCAGCTTTGTTCCCCTCAGTGAATCCCAAAAAAAAAGGGGAGCAGAGCGAGGCTGATAAGGGGACGCTGATAAGGGGATGCTGATAAGGGGACGCTGATAAGGGGATGCTGATAAGGGGACGCTGATAACATGAGGGATGAAGGAAATTTGGGATGGGCTCCTCCTTTGGAGCCCTTTTGGAAGAGTTCTTCCCATCCAGCAGTTCCCAGCTTTGTTCCCCTTGGTGAATCCCAAAAAAAAAGGGGAGCAGAGTGAGGCTGATAAGGGGACGCTGATAAGGGAACGCTGATAAGGGGTTGCTGATAACGAGAGGGATGACAGAAATTTGGGATGGGCTCCTCCTCTGGAGCCCTTTTGGGAGAGTTCTCCCCATGCAGCAGTTCCTGTCACCACAGCTTTGTTCTCCGCAGTAAATCCCGAAAAAAAACGGAGCCGAGGGAGGCTCTGGAGCAGCGCTGACACCTCACAGTTGTTCCCTGTCGGGAAGCGAAGGGAAGGGGAGGATGAGGGATGGGATTCGCGCGTCAGCCGCAGCCAAACAGCGGGATTTGGACGGCTCCATCTGGATCCCTGCTTTATTTTCCAGAGCCTGGCTTTGTTTTCCCGGTTTTCCCCCTCCTTGGCCGGCTCCTGTGGGGACTCGGCATCTGTTTCCCTCTCCCTCTTGCCTCCTTCTCTTCCACAACTCGTGGGGTGGTTTTGCTCTGGATTTGAGGAGCATTTGGATTTTCCCCTTCCCTCCCCTTCCAGGCATCAGCAACCGGAGCAATAAATCCTGGAGCTCCAGAGCTTTGCCTTTTCCACACGGGAAAAGCTCGGGAGCATCCCGTGGTTCCACTTTGGTGTTTAAGGCCCAGCCAAGCCGGAATTCCCAGGGATACAGGTGGAAGCTGCTCCCATTGCTGGCTCCGAGTGGTTTTCCGGCACATGGAGGGAGCAGAGGGGGGAAAAAATCCCATTTTGGCTTTTTATTTTCTGGCCACCCAGAAGATGCAGGTCAGGGATGGGTTTGGAGGGGGATTTCCTTGGAAAAATGCTTGGGTGGATGGATTTGCTGTGTGAGGGTGGCTGGGGCCAGCCCAAACTTGGTGATTTTTGACTTAAAAATCCACCAAAAATCAGGGAATGGTCCAAACACCACCTTGGCTGGACTGGGATGGGGATGGTTCCCTTTTCCATGGGAGTGCACGGGTCTGGAAGGGAATAACATAGGAAGAGGGATGGAAAATATCTGGGAATGCTGCGCTGGAAACTCCTGGATCCCATGGACAGGAGGGAAAATCCAATCTCCATTCTGACTGGACCGGGATGGGGATGGTTCCCTTTCCCATGGGAGAGCACAGGTCTGGAAGGGAATAACGTGGGAAGAGGGATGGAAAACATCTGGGAATGCTGCTCTGGGAACTCCTGGATCCCATGGCCAGGAGGGAAAATCCAGTCTTTGCTCTGGATGGGGACAGGGATGGTTCCCTTTCCCATGGGAGTGCACGGGTCTGGGAGGGAATGGCGTGGGAAGAGGGATGGAAATCATCCGGGAATGCTGCTCTGGGAACTCCTGGATCCCATGGCCAGGAGGGAAAATCCAATCTCCATTCTGACTGGACCGGGATGGGGATGGTTCCCTTTCCCATGGCAGTGCTTGGGTCTGGGAGGGAATGGCGTGGGAAGAGGGATGGAAAACATCCGGGAATGCTGCTCTGGGAACTCCTGGATCCTGTGGAAAGGAGGGAAAATCCAGTCTTTGCTCTGGACTGGGATGGGGATGGTTCCTCTTGCCATGGCAGTGCTTGGGTCTGGGAGGGAATAGCGTGGGAAGAGGGATGGAAAACATCCGGGAATGCTGCTCTGGGAACTCCTGGATCTCCACACCCCACGGGCACGAGGGAAAATCCAATCTCCACTCCGGCTTTGCCGGTTCCTCCCCGGCTCTCGTTAACCTCCCGTTGATCCGGGGGCAGGCGGGAGCTGCGATCCCACCCGGAGGCTCCCGGTCCGTGGAAAGGCAGAGCTTTTCCGCCCGCATCCCGATTTCCTTGGGGCGGCTCCTGCCGCGCTGCCAAGGATTTGCTCATCCCCCCGCTGCTTTTCCGTGCCTGTTGCTCATCCCGGCGTTCGGAAATGTCAAAAGCCGAGCGAGGGGAATGGGGGCAGCCGGAGAGACCTCAGCTGCCCTTCCTCCATCCATCCATCCTCCTCCTCCTTTTCCTCCTCCTTCCCCATCCCTGCCTTTTCCACCCGCAAAGCCCCGAATCCAAGGGCCCCTCGTGCAGCCTTGGCAGCCGCAGGGAATTAATCCCCGCTTTAGGAACAAAAATAAACCCTGGGCAGGCTGGAGAGGCTGGAAAGGCACCGGCTGCAGGCGGACAGGGAATGTTGGCCGGGATTTCGGTGGCTCCCAGCGAGGAGAACCAGGATTCCGGGATGCAACATCGAAATTCCATCATTCCCAGCATCATTCGGGACTGAAAAGGGGTTTAACCCTCAGCCCTACTCCCAAACAATCCCAAAAAATCCGCTTTTTTTCCCAATTTTTCCTCGTGCAGAGCTGTTCCTGCAGCCCCCCAAAAGCAGCACAAAACGGGATTTTCCGGCTCTATCCCGGTGTTCAATATTCCAGGCCATGCTGCCCTGCTGCCGCAGCCAGCACGTGTTCCCGGAGCGTGTTCTCCCGCAGGTCGTGCCTGGGATTTATGGCACAAACACCTCCAAGTTGTTTTACAAGGAATGCTGAGCCTCGGATCACTGCCTGGGAGGCACAAAAAATCCCGGGAATTCACCTTCCCCCCTTTCCAGGGCATCTTCCACAAAGGAATCTCTGATTTCCAGCCCCGTTTCCAAAACTGTTCCTGTTTTCCTGACTTTTTCTTGGCTGTTTTCCCACCTGGTGCAAGGAGTGGTTAAAAAACCCGGGAATTTAGGGTGGTTGAGGGGTTTTTTTTTGGGATGTCCTGATGTCAAACAGGGAAGGATGCTGAGGAAAGGCTGGGATTTTCCAATCCATCATCTCCCAGCAGCCGCAGGAAAAGCAGGAAAATAAACCAGGAATGCAACTGCTCCCTGCTCCCCTGCTCCCGATTTCCCAGCAAATCGAGGGGAAAGAGGGGAAAACAGGGATGGATGGAGCTGCCCAGGCTCGGATTTTCCCTCTGGAGCGAGGATGGATCCGGCATCTGGCAGTGGGGAGATGGGGAAGGAGCTGGAAAACCGCTGGGTGGGGCTTGTGCCTCCTCTGGGGAAGCTGTGGGACACATTCCCATCGGGAATGAGGAGTTTGGGATTTTATGGAAGCACAGGGGAGAGAACCAGTGAGGGGCGGACGATGGGAAAACCAGCAACTCCGTAGGAAGGACGGGAATTTGCAGTGGGAATGGCGGCTGCTGGGATTTTCCCAAATTCAGGAAGGATTTCCCTCAGTTTGGACTTTTTTGGGATCGTTGGGAGCGGCCCAAATCCATCCCTGTGAGAGGTCAGGACTTGGCTGGGCATTCCCTGGGATACAACAGCGCCGTGAATCCGTAAAACTCCTGGAAAACAACGTTTTAACCCCCGATCCGAACTTCCCTGGAGCTCAGCTCAGTTTTCCTGCTTTTTTTTCCCGCTTTTCCAGCCTATCTGACCGTCAGCATCGAGCCCCTGCCTCCGGTGGTGGTGGGAGACGCCGTGACCCTGAAATGCAACTTCAAAACCGACGGGAAAATGCGGGAGATCGTCTGGTACCGGGTGAGCTCCGACGCCTCGGGAATGGGGATGCGGAGCCGGCCCGGCCTCGGGAGCGGGAGGTCAAGGCTGGATGAGGCAGGAAAAGCAGCCGGAGCTCTGGCTGATGGGAATATCAATTCCAGGGAGGAGGGAGGCAGCGGGGATGGCCTTGGAAAACACGGCGGGGAGGGATGTGGGATGGCTTTGGAAAAGGGAATTTGGGGGCCGGTTTTATTTGGGAAAGGGGGGATTTGGATGCTGGTTTTATTTGGGAAAGTGGGAATTTGGATGTTGGTTTTATTTGGGAAAGGGAAGAATTTGGATGTGGGTTTTCTTTGGGAAAGGAAGGATTTGGAGGCTGGTTTTATTTGGGAAAGGGAAGGATTTCAATGTTGGTTTTCTTTGGGAAAGGAAGGCTTTGGATGCTGATTTTATGTGGGAAAGGGGGAATTTTGAGGCTGGTTTTATTTGGGAAAGGGAAGGATTTGGATGTTTGTTTTATTTGGGAAAGGAAGGATTTGGATGTTTGTTTTATTTGGGAAAGTGGGAATTTGGATGCTGGTTTTATTTGGGAAAGGGAAGAATTTGAATGTGGGTTTTCTTTGGGAAAGGAAGGATTTGGAGGCTGGTTTTATTTGGGAAAGTGGGAATTTGGATGTTGGATTTTTTTGGGAAAGGAAGGATTTGGAAGCTGGTTTTATTTGGGAAAGGAAGGATTTCAATGTCGGTTTTCTTTGGGAAAGGAAGGCTTTGGATGCTGATTTTATGTGGGAAAGGGGGAATTTTGAGGCCGGTTTTATTTGGGAAAGGGAAGGATTTGGATGTTGGTTTTATTTGGGAAAGTGAGAATTTAAATGTGGGTTTTATTTGGGAAAGGGAAGGATTTGGATGTGGGTTTTCTTTGGGAAAGGAAGGATTTGGAGGCTGGTTTTATTTGGGAAAGGAAGGATTTGGATGCTGGTTTTATTTGGGAAAGGAAGGATTTGGATGTGGTCGGTTTTATCATCCTGAGGGCTCCGGGAGGATTTTTCCAGGGGTTTTGGTGTAGTTGCCAGGTGGATTTAGGGACGGCAGGACTGGGATTGGGAAGTGGGAGCTGAGGTCGGCACCGCTCTGGAAAGATCTTGGTGGGTGGGAAATGATGGGAAAAAAGGGAGGAATCAGGAAAATTTGGGATATCCGGGATGTGGAGAGAAGTTCAGGGCTGTTCATGTAGAGCATTAAAAAAAACTTTCCCTGTTCCCAAAATCTTTGGGAATTTGGGATGTTGGTCAGGATGGAAGCTCCTGGGTTTTTTTCTGGGAAAGGGGGGATTCGGAGTCTGGTTTTATTTGGGAATGAGGGGATTTGGAGGCTGGAGCTGCCCCTGGATCACTCCTGAGCCTTGACCCAGCCTCAGGCTCACCAATCCTGAGCTTTCTCCAGGAAAATTCGGGATAAGCTGCCACCCACAAATGGTTTTATCCAAGAAAACCTGAAGTTTTCCAGGGAGAACTCCTGGAGGAGGCAAAGAAAGGGCGTGGCATCGGATGGAGCAGCTGGGAATGTTTTTCCTTGGATTTCCCATCCTGTTCCTGCTCCCTGGACTAGGATCAGCCCTTTCCCTATCCCCAGGTTTTTAAATAGGGAAAGGAATTCTCCGGACGGACACGAATCCGGCTGCTGGAATGTGATGTGTGCACGGGAACATTTCCGTGGGATTCGGGATGGATTTTCCTAAAATTATTTATGGATGGACCCCTAAATGGTGGACAGGACGTTCAGGCAGGGAATAGAACCCCAAACCTGCCCCAAATCCCAAATTCCAGCTTGGAATTGGCTCTGTCTCCCCGCTTTTTTTTAGGGAGGATTTTTTTTTCTGCTGGCTCCGCCGTCTCCGCCAGGTTTTTCCTTCCCTTTTCCACTCGGTAATATTGGATTAACCCACTTTCCCGGGAGCTGGGGCTGGATTTGCATAATCCCCCCTGCGAGCAGGGATGCGGGAGCGGCCGATGCTCCGGAGCAAATGATGCTCCGAGAAACCTCGGCGGGAACGGGAAGGGCAAAAAATATCCCAGCTTTTATTTTTATCCCCACAAATCCCCCCTTTCTTCCAAGGTTTTTTACCCCTCCTTCCCTCTTGCTCCTTTCCCAGGGAGCTTCCCCTGTTTGGGAAGTTGGGTTTTTCGTGGAGCATCTCAGAATTTGCCAAATTCCTTCCTGATTTTAAGGTTTTTTTTCCCGTTTTTGCCCCCTGTCTTGTCTCGCTCCCGGACTTTTGCAGCTTCCCAAAGCTCCGGCGGCAGCTCCCGGGTGCTGGAGGTGATGGATGGATCCGGGAGTGCCGGGGCGGATCCGCCGGAGCTGCGGAGTTCTATTTATTCCGCTTGTAAATCACGGGAATGTGGCTCCGGAGCGCTGGATTGGGGTCACGCAGGGCTCCTCTTCCCCGTGGTTTATTGGACAGGGAGCAGAGGGAGCTCCTGGAGTTTGAGGGATTTGAGCTGCTCCGGGTGGGAAAGGGGAGGGAAAAGGGGGGAGAGAGGTGGAAAAGTCAATGGCGGCACTTCAGTGGGGAATGGAGGGGGGAATAAACCCTGGGATGGATCCGTAACCCCTGGGGTGGATCCGTAGCCCGTGGGATGGATCTGTAATCCACGGAATACATCCATAACCCACAGAGTGAATCCATAACCCGTGGGATGAATCCATAACCTGTGGGAACGTTTATAACCTATGGGATGGATCCATAACCCTCAGGATGAATCCATAACCCACAGGATGAATCCATAACCCACGGGATGGATCCATAACCCACGGGATGGATCCATAACCCACGGGATGGATCCATAACCCTCGGGATGAATCCATAACCCACGGGATGGATCCATAACCCTCGGGATGGATCCATAACCCTCGGGATGGATCCATAACCCACGGGATGGATCCATAACCCTCGGGATGAATCCATAACCCACAGGATGGATCCATAACCCACGGGATGGATCCATAACCCACGGGATGAATCCATAACCCACAGGATGGATCCATAACCCACAGGATGAATCCATAACCCACAGGATGGATCCATAACCCACGGGATGGATCCATAACCCACGGGATGGATCCATAACCCACAGGATGGATCCATAACCCACTGGGTACATCCACAATTTATGGGATACATCCATAACCCACAGGATGAATCCATAACCCATGGGATGAATCCATAACCCATGGGATGGATGTATAACCTATTGGATAGAGCCATAACCCACGGGATGGATCCATAACCCACGGGATGGATCCATAACCCGTGGGAAGGTTTATAATCTATGGGATGGATGCATAACCCCTGGGATGTATCTATGATCCATGGGATACATCCATAACCCATGGGATGAATCCATAACCCATAGGATGAATCCATAACCCGCGGGATACATCTATAACCCACAGGATGCATCCGTAACTCCCTGGATGGGTGTATAACCTATGGAATGCATCCATAACCCCTCAAGGCACATCCATAACCCATGGGATGCATCGGTAACCCACAGGATGGATCCATAACCCATTGGGATGGATCCATAACCCATTGGGATGGATCCATAACCCATGAGAGGAATCCATAACCCACGGGATGGATCCATAACCCACCAGGTGCATCCATAACCCACTGGGTGCATCCATAACCCACGGAATGAATCCATAACCCAGGGGAAGAATCCATAACCCCTCAGGGCACATCCATCACCCATGGGATGGATCCATAACCCACAGGATGAATCCATAACTCACGGGAAGAATCCATAACCCCTCAGGGCACATCCATCACCCATGGGATGCATCCATAACCCACTGAGTGCATCCATAACCACGGGATGAATCCATAACCCATGGGATGAATCCATAACCCCTCAGGGCACATCCATAACCCACAGGATGGATCCATAACCCATTGGGATGGATCCATAACCCACCAGGTGCATCCATAACCCACCGGGTGCATCCATAACCCGCGTTATGAATCCATGACTCCCAGGTGGGTGATCCCGTCGGGATCTCTGCGCTCCGAGGCCGAGGATCCTCTTCCCACAGGTGAAACCCCACGGAGAAGCCCCACAATGCAGCCAGCAATTCCAGCAATTCCCCTGGATTCCCCAGGGATGAGGGAGAGCCAGGGAGAGCTTCCTCCCACTGGGAAACCCCTCAGCCACTGGAATGCAGCCGATTTCAGCGTTCCCGGGATGAGCAAAGGGGATTTTTCCCGGAATAAACAGGAACACATCCCACAGGCAGAGGCGTTAATTAACATCCAACAATCCCGACACCTCCGGAAGGTGTGATGTTCCCGGGAACAGGTGTGAACACGGATCTGCACCTGGAGAGCTCCCGAAAAAGCCTTGGCAGGAGACGGGGGTGGCAGAATCCAGGCGAACGAGCTCGGAATGAGGCCGGGAGACCTGGAGCTGTTCCTTGGCTCCCGGCGCCGGCGTCTCCGGGGTTGTGCTGGATCCTGAGGTGGCTCCAGGCATTCCCGAGGTGGCTCCAGGTGGGAATGTCACCTCCAAGTGGGAATGTGACACCAATAAAGTCCTGGCCTGCAGCAGTGGAGGCACCAAGAGCCAAGGGAAGGACACCCGAATTCCAAACCCTTCCCATGCCATCCAGCGATGCCAGGAATGCCCAGAGCCTTCAAAATTTGGGATTTAGCTCAGGAGGAGACACCAGAATGCTGCTTTTTTCCTCTCGCTCCCAGAAATTCCACATTTTCCAGCCAACCCCACTCAGTCTGAGCCGTGCCGGGATTTCCAACCCCACTTCCGTTCTGGGGACAACTCGAGTTTTATGGATGAGAAGGAATTCCCTAAAAATGGAGCAGAGCTGCTGATGGAGAGATTTCCGGCCGGCAGCTCCAGGAGAGCTGGCTGGTGCCATCCATCTCCAAGAGGATAATTTATTGGGAATGCTGTGAATTCCTCACTGTCGGGGAGAAAAGGTCGGGAGCATCCACAGAGTTTATGGAGCTCTTTATTCCCAGGGCATCGCTCCGTCTCCGGAGAGGCAGCGGAAAACAGGGATGTGCCTCCCAAAATTGCACAACTCTCCTGTAAAATGTTGATTTGCTCATTTCCGAGGATTTTGGGATGCTGGAAGAGGGCAGTGGGTGATCCCTTTGGGATGTGGGGTTCATTTTGGGATCAAACCAGTGAGGATTGGGCAAAGGAATCAGCTCCTCTGGGTTTTGGGAAGGAGAATGTGGCACTGGGGGCTCGGAGAAAGGTGGGATCGGTGGTCTGGGAAGCTCGGGATGGGAGGCTGGATTTCAGCTGGATGTGGGTTCTCCAGGGAATGGGCAGGATAAAGCAAAAACGGGAGTTTTCCAGGATAACGAGTTTTTCCAGGTGTTTTGATTCTCCAGGGAATGAGAAGGAAAAAACCTAAATCCGGAGTTTTCCAGGATAATGAGAGATTTCCCCAATGTTGTGATTGTCCCAGGAATGGGCAGGAAAAACCTAAATCCAGAGTTTTCCAGGATGAGGAGTTTTTCCCAGTGGTTGTGATTTTCCAGGGAATGGGAGAGGGAGACAGGAAAAACCTAAATCCAGAATTTTCCAGGATGAGGAGTTTTTCCCAGTGGTTGTGATTTTCCAGGGAATGGGCAAGGGAGGCAGGAAAGAACCTAAATTTGGAGTTTTCCAGGATAATGACAGATTTCCCCAATGTTGTGATTGTCCCAGGAATGGGCAGGAAATACCTAAATCCAGAGTTTTCCAGGATGAGGAGGTTTTCCTGGTGGCTGTGATTCTCTGTGGAATGGGCAGGAAAAAACCGAAATCTGGGGTTTTCCAGGCTGAGGAGTTTTTCCCAGTGGTTGTGATTTTCCAGGGAATGGGAGAGGGAGACAGGAAAAACCTAAATCCAGCATTTTCCAGGATAATGAGTTTTTCCTGGTGGCTCTGACGTGGACACCACGGAACCCCCCAAACACCAGGAGCTCTGTGGCAGCTCCAGGGAATTTTCCCTCTTTCCAGAGCAATTGTCCATTTGCTTGGAGAAAGGGCATCCATCGATCCAGCCCCGGGACACGGAGCCTGGACCAGATCCCAATTCCAGCGCTTTCCAACCACTCCCAAATCGCTCCCTTCATCCCTCATCCATCACTTCCCGATGATTTTGGATCCTTTGGGCATCCCAGCGGGAGGCTCTGGGATTTTAATGGATTTTGGGAACAGCAAATATTCAGGTCAGCATGGAGGGGAGGGCGGTAGCTGCCTCTGGAACAGCCAGGTTTTGTCGGGAATGGGATTTTTCCTGGGATTTACGAATAATGTGGGAAGCAGCCACTGGCCTGGAATGTGTTCCTGCGCCCCTTTTTCCCTTTCCCTGACATTCCTGGAGGTGGAGACATCTGTTGGGATGGAAAACGTGGGATGCTGTCCAGTTATCCTCCTTTTTTGATTCCCAGTGGGAAAAGTTGAGCTGCAAATTCCTATGGAGCTCCCCTTCCCCAAAAAAATGCCCCCGGGGCATGGATAAAAGGCTGGAATTAGGGCTGATCCCTGGAGAGACACAATTCCTGATGGGCCTTTTCCTGGGAGCCGTTAACTCCCTGTGATTCCCTCAGGGATGTGGCTCCTCCCAGTGCTCCGAATCCTAAGGGAATGTGAGGGGTCCTGGAGGGTGATTCCAGAGGGTGATTCCAGAGGGTGATTCCAGCAGCATTTTCCCACTCCTATCCTTGGATGGAGGGGGATTCGTCCCACATCTGTCCAGATGTGCTGGGAAAATCCCACGGCTGCGAATTCCCGATCCGTGGGCGCCACCTCCACCATTCCCAGCGCTTCCCACCGTAAAGGAATCCCTAAAATCCCTTGGGATGCACAAAGAGCTTCTCCATCCCGGAGCAGCTCCAAGGTTTCTCCTCAAAGCCAAAAAAAAGTCAGGAAAAATCCTTGGAAACTTCCCTGGAAAGTTCCCCTGGTTCCCGAGGCCGGAGATTTACAACTCCTGTCATTTTTCTTTATCCCACATCAGTGCCAGGGTGGAATTTCTTTCCCATAAAAGCCTCAGCCTGGGATAATAAATTGGAAGAGGTTTTTTTAGTGACAGATTTTTTCCCTCCTTTTCTGCCTCTTTTTGCCATTAAAAAAAAGCGGGAGAAGAGGAAATGGGGAATAACGGCGGAGTTTTGCCCAAGGGTTGGGTGGGGAAATGGGGTTTTGTCCTCAGGAAATGTGGGATTTGGGGATTAAATCCCAAAATCTTCTGCTGCTCCTGGTTTATTTTAAAAAATAGGAATTTTAACTCTGCTGGATCTGGGCTGGTTTAGCCCCAAAATTCCCATTTTCCTCCTTATTTTTCCACTAAAACTCCTCCTCAAACGCAGGGAAGATAAATCCAGAAGTGTTGGGGGACACAGGGAATAAAAGTCCTAAAAGGAGACGTTTTCCATTGAAAAATGACAATTCCCGGCTGGAAAATGGAGCTGGCGATGGATGGAAAATGGAAAATGTGGATTTTGATTTTAATCTCAGCAGGGGCATCATAAATCCATGAATTTCAAGCTGAAAGATCCTGGGATTCTATGGATAAATATGAAAATCATGATGAAATAGAAATAGAAATAGAAATAGAAATAGAAATAGAAATAGAAATAGAAATAGAAATAGAATTAATAATTCTAATTTAAGTATTTAAATGTGCTGCATAAAAATATTGAACTAATTGTATTTACAATATTTAATATAAATGTATTAAAAATTTAAATCCATTCAAATCTAAATAAATATTAAAGGAAAAATAATTGTATCAAAGTGCAAATAAATATATTAATTTTATTAATAACACTAAGAGATAAATATATTCAAATTTAAACAAATCTATTCAAATCAAAATAAATTTATTCAAATTCTCAAAATAAAAACCCTTGGAAATATTCAAAAACGGGCCCAAAATTCCCCAAATTCCCAAGTTTGGGACACTGGGATTTTTTCCTGCAGGTCACTGATGGCGGCACCATCAAGCAGAAGATCTTCACCTTCGATGCCATGTTTTCCACCAACTTTTCCCAGATGGAAAACTACCGGAAGCGGGAAGACCTGGTTTACCAATCCACCGTGCGGTGAGTCCCTGGCTCCTATTTAATGCAAAGTTTTAGGAATTTTTGGGAATTTTTAGGAATTAGGAATTCCCTCTTTTTGGTGCTGTGGAAGGGATTCCGGAAAAACCTGCCCCCATCCAAGGGTGTTCCGTTTTTCCTGCTGATTCTCAGGGAAAAAGTGGAAAAATTGAGATTTCTAGAGGTGGGAACGGGCAGAGAAATCCAAGGTTTGGGAAAATCGGGAAAAACAGATCCATATTTATTTATAAAACAGGCACCGGAGCTTCTCCTTGCTTTTATTCCAAGTGGGAATCACTTCCAGGAATTCCAGGTTTATTCCTGATTCCACACCTGCTCCATTCCTGCTGCTCTAAAACCAACGGTGGAGCTTGGGAAAAAAAGCGTCAGGAGAGCCTTAATCCAAGGGGAAAAAAACGGGATTAAATATTCCTTTCTCCTGGTTTCTTTCTGGCCTCGTTTCCTTGGGAAGTGAGAGTTTTCTGATCGGATTTTCCCACCTCCTTTTTCCTGGTGGGAGGTAAGAAAAATTCCATGTCTGGTGGGGGAAACCGGGATTTCCTCCAGCCATGGGATGTTTTCCACCTGGAAATATCCAGGAGTGGCTTTGAAAGGGCTGGGCCTGGCTCATCCCATGGGATGAGCAGGTGGGAAGTGGGAAATTCTTCCTAATCCTTTGGAATTTGAGATTTTTTAGGAGATTTTTGCTGGTTTAGAGAAGGTTTTGGTGGCTCCATGCAGGAATTTCACATTCCCTGACTCCAGGGCCGCCTTTCCAGCTGGAAATCCAGCGCTTCCCTTTGGATTTGGCCACCGCTCGCCTCCAGCCAGGAACACCGGGAAAATCAGGGAATTAAACTGGATTAAAACATTCCCTGTGCCCACGGTAGGAATTCATGGGATGAGGAATCAAACGTTCCCTGTGCACAGAGAAGGATCGGGAGAATCCCTGGAGCAGGGAATGAGGAATCCAACATTCCCTGTGCACAGAGAGAGGGATCGGGAGAATCCTTGGAGTGGGGGACAAGGAATCCAACATTCCCTGTGCATGGAGAGAGGGATTGGGAGCATCCCTGGAGCAGGGAATGAGTAATCCAACATTCCCTGTGCATGGAGAGAGGGACTGGGAGCATCCCTGGAGCAGGGAATGAGGAATCAAACATTCCCTGTGCATGGAGCAAGGGATCAGGAGAATCCTTGGAGCAGGGAATGAGGAATCCAACATTCCCTGTGCATGGAGAGAGGGACTGGGAGCATCCCTGGAGCAGGGAATGAGGAATCAAACACTCCCTGTGCATGGAGCAAGGGATCAGGAGAATCCTTGGAGCAGGGAATGAGGAATCCAACATTCCCTGTGCACAGAGCAAGGGATTGGGAGCATCCCTGGAGCAGGGAATGAGGAATTCAACATTCCCTGTGCATGGAGTGAGGGATTGGGAGCATCCCTGGAGCAGGGAATGAGGAATCCAACATTCCTTGGTCCCAGAATATTTCCCTGACCCGGCGAGGAAAAGCCATGGAATTTTTTCCTCCAGCGGCTCCGTTCCCCTCCCTTTCTCCGCGCGTTGTAGAACGAATGGAATTTGGGAGCAGAAAATTCCCCCGCCCCAGCACCGGGCACTTGAAAGCCTCGGGAATGGCCGGGAAATCGGCCGTGGAGCCGGGAGATGTCGTCGGGAAAAGGCTTTTCATGCCATCACCTTTTTTTCCAAGGAAAACAGGAATCAGCCTGGGGACAAGGAGATCATTCCCAGAGGGCACGGACAGAGCCAGTTTTCCCAGCCCTTGGCTTTTTTTGGGAAGGTCCTGCCTGATTTGGGCTTTCCAGAAGAACTGGAGCAAGCCCGGGAAGGGTTTGGGGATGGGTGAGGCATTTCCGAACTCAAATTTTTGCTCCCGTTCATTGTCCCTTTGTTTTCCCATCTATTTATTCTTTTCTGGGAATCTTTGCTGTGGCTTGGGCACAGCCAGAGCCATCCCAAGGAGCTTTATCAGCGTTATCCCAGTACTTATTAGCGTTATTCTGGTCCCTATCAGCGTTATCCCGGGAGAAGCTGGCCTTATCAAGGTTTTCCCAGTTCCTTATCTGCCTTTTCCCAGTCCTTATCAGCATTATCCCGAGTGGACCCGGCTTTATCAGCATTTTCCCGGTCCTTATCAGCGTTTTCCCGGTGCTTATCAGCGTTATCCCAAGTGGACCCGGCTTTATCAGCGTTTTCCCGGTCCTTATCAGCGTTATCCCGAGTGGACCTGGCTTTATCAGCGTTTTCCCGGTCCTTATCAGCGTTTTCCCGGTCCTTATCAACGTTATCCCGAGTGGACCCGGCTTTATCAGCGTTTTCCCGGTCCTTATCAGCATTATCCCAAGTGGAACCATCCAGGGGGCGTTATTCCAGGAGGAGCCGGCCCTATCAGCGTTCTCCGGGTGGAACCGGCCTTATCAACATTTTCCCTCTCCTTATCAGTGTTTTCCCACTCCTTATCAGCACGGCCCAGGGGCTGCCTCTTTCCATCCCGGCTTGGAGCCGTGAAGAGCAAAACCGGGAGAGATCCAATCCCTCCAATCCCATTTTTTTCCCCCTTCCCTTGATTAAAATCCCACCCTCGTCCCACAGCATCACTTTCTGAATTCCCGAATCCCCTTTTTCCCCTATTCCCAACATTTTGAGGCCGGTTATTCCCAGTCTCCCATCCTCGGGAATACCAAACTGAGCCAGTCAGGCCCCAAAATCCACGTGCAAATCCTAAGGGATCCTTCCAAAAGGGATGGAGCGGGATCAGAGGCGCTCCGAAGCGGGAGATTCCCGATCCATGCGTGGATAATTGGAGGCTGGAACAGATGGTGGAGGCGCGGTCGGAAGCGTTGTATCCATGGAAAGCAGGGAATGCTCACTTCCAGGGGGGCTCCTTGGAGCGGGAAGGCAGCCAGGGGCTGGGAGAAGGGAAAAGCGGAGCTGGAATCATCCCAGAAGGGAAATTTCCCTGGAGCGGGATCTTTAAACTGCTCCATGAGGGAATTGCTCCCGTCCTCATGGGAGGGATGAGGTGGGATGAGGCTGCCGGAGAGGAGGGATGGATCCATTAACTGGGAAGCGGGAATGCTGCCGGAGGGAAGGTGGGATTGTGCTGGGATGCTCTTCTTCACATCAGGCGCCGGTTGGAAAGGTGGAATTCTGCTGGAAAGGCAGGATGAGGCTTCCGGATGGTGGGGTGGGATAATGGCCCTGACTGGAAAGGTGGGATGCTTCCAGCTGGAAAGGTGGGATAATGCTCCCGACCGGAAAGGCCGGATGTTTCCGGTTGGTGAGGTGGGATAATGCTCTCGACTGGAAAGGCCGGATGCTGCCATCTGGAGAAGTGGGATAATGCTTCCAACTGGAAATGTGGGATGCTTCCAGCTGGAGAGGTGGGATAATGCTTCCGAGTGGAAATGTGGGATGCTTCCAGCTGGAGAGGTGGGATGATGCTTCCGAGTGGAAATGTGGGATGCTTCCAGCTGGAGAGGTGGGATAATGCTTCTGACTGGAAATGTGGGATGCTTCCAGCTGGAGAGGTGGGATGATGCTTCCGGCCAGGGAGGCGGGAAGTCGCAGACCAGCAAGGCAGGATGGGACCAGCTGGAAAAGCAGGATGGTGCTGCCTGGAAATGTGGGATGCTCCCAGCTGGAGAGGTGGGATGGGAGGACGCTGCCTGGAAATGTGGGATGCTCCCAGCTGGAAAAGCAGGATGCTGCTGCCAGCCGCGGAGGTGGGATGATGCCAGTGGCGGGGTGGGATGGGACGGTGCCGGCTGGTGAGGCGGGATGGTGCTGCTGACTGGAAAAATGGGATGCTGCTGGCCAGAAAAGTGGGATTCTGGGGATCAGAATTGTGGGATGCTGAGGACCAGAAAGGTGGGATCCTGGGGATCAGAAAGGTGGGAAGTTGAGGAGCAGGAAAGTGGGATGCTGAGGACGAGAAAAGTGGGATGCTGAGGACCAACAAGGTGGGATCCTTTTGTCCAAAAATGTGGGATTCCGGAAACCAGAAAAGTGGGATTGTGGGGACCAAAACTGTGGGATACTGAGGACCAGAGAGGTGGGATTCCAGGGATCAGAAAGGTGGGATGTTGAGGAGCAAAAAAGTGGGATACTGAGGACCAGAAAAGTGGGATTCTGAGGACCAACAAGGTGGGATTCTGGGGATCAGAAAGGTGGGATTCTCTGGACCAAAAAAGGGAGATCTGGGGACCAAAAATGTGGGATACTGAGGACCAGAAAGGTGGGATTCCAGGGATCAGGAAGGTGGGATGTTGAGGAGCAGAAAAGTGGGATACTGAGAACCAATAGGGTGGGATTGTCTGGACCGAAAAAGTGGGATACTGAGGATCAGAAATGTGGGGTGTTGAGGGCCAAGAAGGTGGGATTCTGGAGACCAGAAAATTGGGATTCTGGGGACCAAAAATGTGGGATACTGAGGACCACAAAAGTGGGATTCTGTAGATCAGAATTGTGGGATGCTGGGGACCAAAATAGTGGGATTCTGAGGACAAACAACATGGGATTCTGGGGACCAAAAATGTAGGATACTGAGGACCAGAGAGGTGGGATTCCAGGGATCAGAGAAGTGGGATGTTGAGGAGCAAAAAAGTGGGATACTGAGGATCAATAGGGTGGGATTCTCTGGTCCAAAAAAGTGGGATACTGAGGATCTCAAAGGTGGGATGCTACAGAGGAAAATAGTGGAATGCTGAGAACCAAAAAAGTGGGATTCTGGGGACCAAAAAATTGGGATTCTGGGGACCTGGGATTGGGATTCTGGGATGCTGCCAGCCAGGGAGCCGGGATGCCGCCCGTCAGCAAAGTGACCCCTGTGCAGCCTCCCGAGCATTCCCAGCTCCAGCAGCCCCGATCCTATGGCAAAACTCCCCCTCTCCCGTTTTTCCCACACCTATCTAAAGCCTCCGGATAAAAGGCGGATTGATGAGCGCTCCGGGGTCACTTGGAATTTGGGATTTGCTGTTTTCCCCCCTCCACTTCTCTGTGCTGGGGTGGCCTGGCAGGTGCGGTGCCGAGGTTTTCCATCGGTGCTCCGTGGTCACGGATTTGTGCCTTTCCCTCCTATCCACGTCTCTTCCAATAAGGCAATTCCTTCCCCTCGGAGGAGCTGTCAGTGCCGGTGAATTCCGGCTGCTAAAGCATTCCCGAGCTCCTCCCGCTGCCTTTGGAGTTATTAGGAGTTCATTGATCCCTGTCCGACGCTGCCGTATCCGGGTGCTGACCGCTGAATCCCACGGGAAAACGGGATGGGGGTGGAGCGGTGAGCGCTCTCCCTGCTCCGCAGCCTTCCCGAGGTCCGGATTTCGGACAACGGTCCCTACGAGTGCCACGTGGGGATCTACGACCGAGCCACGCGGGAGAAGGTGGTGCTGGCCTCCGGGAACGTGTTCCTGAACGTGATGGGTGAGCGCCGGCATCGGGATCGCAGGGAAAATCACTGCGGGGTCTCCGGGTGCGGGACCAGCAGGGATTGGGATCGTTCTGCCATCCTCAGGGGTGGGAATGGGGATGGGGATGGGATGGGATGGGATGGGATGGGGATGGGATGGGGATGGGGATGGGAATGGGGATGGGATGGGATGGGAATGGGGATGGGGATGGGATGGGGATGGGGATGGGGGACGGGGATGGGGATGGGATGGGGATGGGGATGGGGTGGGGATGAGGGTTTGGGATTGGGATTGGGATGGGGATTTGGGATGGGGATGGGGGATTGGGGATTGGGATGTGGGATTGGGATGGGGATGGGGGATTGGGGATTGGGATGTGGGATTTGGGATGGGGATTGGGATGGGGATGGGGGATTGGGGATTGGGATGTGGGATGGGGATGGGGATTTGGGATGGGGATGGGGGATTGGGGTTTGGGATGGGATGGGATGGGGATTGGGATGGGGATGGGGGATTTGGGGTTTGGGATGGGGATGTGGGATGGGGAATGGGGATGGGGGATGGGGAGGGATGGGGATGGGGATGGGATGGGGAATGGGGATGGGAATGGGGACAGGGACAAAGACCGGGAATGGGAATGGGAATGGGAATGGGGATGGGATGGGGATGGGGACGGGGACAGGGACGGGGACGGGGATGGGGATGGGGATGGGGATAGGGATAGGGATAGGGATAGGGATAGGGATAGGGATAGGGATAGGGATAGGGATAGGGATAGGGATAGGAAGGAGAATGGGGAATGGTATGAACATGAGGTGTAGGACGGCCACGGGAGCAGGTGCGGGGATTGGATTGGAAATGGCGATGGGAATGGAAAAGGGGATGGGGATGAAAATGAGGACAGCATGGGGAGGGGGAGGAAGATGCCCATGGGGATGAGGATGGGGACGAAGTTGGGGATGGGACAAGGATGGAGATGGGACAAGGATGGGGGTGAGGACAGGACAAGGACAGGGACAGGGATTAGGATGGGGAATGGATTGAGGATGGGGATGGAGATGGGGATGGGGATGGGATATGGGATGGGGATGGGGATGGGGATGGGGATGGGGATGGGGATGGGGATGGGGATGGGGATGGGAGCAAAGATGGGACAAGGATGAGAATGGGGATGAGGGTGAGGATGGGGATGGAGAGGTGGATGAGGATGAGGATGAGGATGAGGATGAGGATGAGGATGAGGATGAGGATGAGGATGAGGATGAGGATGAGGATGAGGATGAGGATGAGGATGAGGACGAGGATGAGGATGGGACTGGGGCTGTTGAGGACTCCACGCTGACCTCCCGGCTCTGCCCTGGCAGCTCCCCCGACGTCCATCTCGGTGCTGGCCGCCGACACCCCGGCGCCCTTCAGCCGCTACCAGGCGCAGAACTTCACCCTGGTGTGCGTGGTGTCCGGCGGGAAGCCCGCACCGCTGGTGAGCTCCGGGCGGGATCATCCCTCCCACGGACACATGGGATAACCAAACACCCCTCCTCCACAAAATCCACCAGATCCGTGTGCCGCTCCTTCAGGCAAAACCCGCTGCCCAAATCCCATCTTTCCGTGGAGACCGCGGGAAGGAGTTCCATCCATAGGGAGGCTGGGGACGTCCCCGTGTCGTGGTTTAGCCACGCTCAGTGTCCCTTTGGTCCCCCCCAGGTGTATTTCAAGCGGGACGGGGAGCCCATCGAGGCCACCCCGCTGCCGGAGCCGCCGGTCGGCGCCGGGAGCTGGGCCCCCCGGAACCTCCTGCACCGCGACCTGGACGACACCAAGATGCCGAAATCCCTGGCGGCCGACGGCGAGCTGGGAATGGGAAACCCCTTCCCCACAGCGGATCCGCCGCGGGGGCTGGCGGCCGAGCGGGATTCGGTGACGGAGAGCATTCCCGAGACGGTGGTGAGCCGGGAATTCCCGCGCTGGGTGCACATGGCCGAGCCCATCTATTACTTCCGGCACACGCACGCGCCCGTCAGCGACGGCACCGTCGAGGCTCGGGCCACCCTCACGTGGACCCTGAACCCCCAGATCGACAACGAGGCCCTGTTCAGCTGCGAGGTCAAACACCCGGCACTCTCCATGCCCATGCAGTCCGAGGTCACGCTCGGTAAGCCAATGGATTTGGGGCTTTTCCTGGGTTTTTGGTGCTTTTGTCATTTTAAGGGAATATTTTTCGATTTTTTTTTAGTTCTTTCGCCTTTTAGTTTTTTGGCTTTTGTCTCCAATTTTTGGCTTTTTTTCCCCACTTTTTGGCTTTTTTCCCCCACTTTTTGGCTTTTTTTAAAATTTGTTTTGATTTTTCCTTTTCATCTGTTGTCTTTTCTCTCAAGTTTTTGGCCTTTTTTCCCTTTTTTTGCCTTTTTCCCTGTTTTTTTGGCTTTTTTGACAATTTGTTTTCCTTGTTCCTTTTCATTTTTTGGCTTTTCCATTTTTTGATATTTTTTCCAGTTTTTTGGCTTTTTTCCGATTTTTGGCCTTTTTTAATTTTCTGGAATTTTTTTTTTCTATTTTTTTGCTTTTTTCCTCCATTTTTTCTGGGCTTTTCCCAGTTTTTTGTTTTTTGTTTTTTTTTTTTTTTTCTTTTAATTCCACTTTTTTTTGCTTTCTTTGCACTCATTTTTCTCTTCTTTTTGTCCTTTCCTTTTGGGGGTTCTCAGTCACACAGGGATCACGTGGGATAGAGGTGGTGATGCCAAGGCTCCACAAATTTGGGATGAGAGGAGGGAATTTTGGGGATCCATCAGGCAGGAAAAGGGATTTTCCAGGTGTTTCTGACCCCCCCCCCCCGCCATTCAGGGTGGGGTTTGTGGGATAAGAAGGATTTTTAGGGAATCTGTGCCGGGATGAGCAGGAAGGGGGTGTTGGCACTGCGTGGTGTCACCTCCACCCATCCCAGTCCCAGGAGATCCAAGGACATCCCATGACCCTTGTTGGGCATCACAAAGCTCATCCCAGCGGGAATTGCCAGGGAGGGAATTCCCAGGTTGGCTCCTGCCTGTGGGGCTGGCGAGGCCCCAGCTGTGACAGGGGGATGGGATTGAAGCCAGGGAATTTGGCTCCCCACATTCCCAGGCCCCTGGAAGAGCGGAGGCTCCTCAGGTGACCATGGGATCCAGGGAATCGGGTCCTTCTCCAGCTGGGACTCCCCTACCCTCTCCTGGCTCCCGTTGGAAGAGGCAGAGCTCTCCAAGGGCTTTTCCAGCCTCAGGACACTCCTCTGGAAAGGCTCTCCCAGCCTCGAGCCAGGTGGAGCAGCCTGAGCTTTGCTCCTGGCCAAGTGGAGCACTTGGCTCCTCATCATCTCCTGGAGAGCTTCTCCTCCTTGGCTTCCCGATGTCTCCGCATTAAATCTCTTCTCCAGCATCCAAAACCTACGGAAATCCTGCATTTTCCCACTTTCTGGAGCTCCGGGTTTAGATCCGAGGCTGAGACTTGTGGCTTTGCTGCTCTTGCCCAGGAGGTCCAAGACCTGGATTGGCAAAGCTCAGCCCTTATTGTCCCCAAATCCAGGGCTCTCCTTGTCCCTGGAAGTGTCTCTGCAGCTCCACTCCCATTTTTTGGGCACCATCCCAGCAGATCCCAGTTAACCCCTTCCCTCTATCCACAGGATAAAAACACACTGTAAATATATATAAAATAGATATTCCCAATAAAAGATAAGATTTTCCCCATAAAAGTCGCATTAAACCCAACACCAATCCCTTCCCTCGGTCCCCAAAGCCGCCTTTTGGTCCCGTGGTGGGATCACCTTCAGCCCATCCCACCTGCTCCTGCTCCAGAGGGCCCCAGATCCCGCATGGAATGAGCAGTCCATGATGGGGGTCTGGGGTGTCCGGGCAGAGCATCCCGGGGCAGGGATGGCCATTCCAAGGGCCAGTGTCCACCACCACAGCTCTCTGGTGGCTCCTTGTCCCCCTGTGTCCTGCTGGGGTCATGTCCAGGTTCATTTTATCCCATCCATGGCAAAGCTTGGATGGACAATGGCGACACACCCAAAGCATAGCCTCCCTCCCACCCATTCCCCCTTCTCCTCCCACGGAAGTCCAGGCAGCTCCGGGGATGTCCCATCCCACCCCTGGCCCAGCAGGGACATCCACACATTCCCAGGTGGAAGCAGGAGCTTCCCTGTGTGGTGTCCCTCCATCACACCATGAGCATCCCGAATCCCCGTGGGAAAAGGGATTCCCTGTTTTTTCCGCGCTGTCCTTGGGGTTTTGTGCCAGCCAGGCTTTGGGGTTGTCTCCAGTGCTAATGGCACCCGAGTGGGACTCACCAGGGCCTGTTTTTTGGGAATGCTCCTCTGAGGTGTCCATCTCCGTGGCTTCAAACCAGCCTGATCCTCCTTGGCCATTTTATCCGAGCGGAGAAGGGCTCGGTTGGGAAATAACTCCTTCCCATCAATCCATCCCATCCCAGCCATCCATCAGCCTCACACTCTCCCCGCTCTCCCGCCCGGGGGGTTCCTTCTCTCCCTGTCCATCCGTCATTCCGGCGTCACTCAGCCTGGCCATCCATCACGGAGCCGTCACCCCCCGGGCTGCCACCCCTCACCGGGATCATCCATCAAAGCCTCCTTAACCCCGCCGAGGGCACCCCCGGCGCCGGGAACGCTGAGTGGTGCTGACGGCTCTTCCCGTCTCCTTCCCGTGCAGTTGCTCCCAAGGGCCCGAAGATCACGATGACCCCGACGAGGGCCCACGTGGGGGACACGGTGCGGATCCTGGTGCAGGGCTTCCAGGTCAGCATTCCCGCGGCTGCGGGGGCCAGGGGACAGCCCTGATCCGAGGCTTTGTGGGCTTGGCTTGGTGGCCTTGGTGCCGTCATGGCCCCTGTGTTGGGATGGGTTGGCCGAACTCGTGTTCCATCCTGGAAGTGTCCAAGGATGGGTTGGGTGGGGCTTGGAGTAATCTGGGATGGTGGAAGGTGTCTCTGCCCATGGCAGGGGGTGGGATGGGATGGGATGGGATGGGATGGGATGGGATGGGATGGGATGGGATGGGATGGGATGGGATGGGATGGGATGGGATGGGATGGGATGGGATGAGCTTAAAGGTTCCTTCTAACCCCAACCCAGACCCAGACCCAAACCCAAATGTGGACTCAAACCCAATCCCAAATTCAAACCCAAACCTGAACTCAAACGGAAAGTCAGACCCAAACCTAAACCCAAATCCAAACATAAACCCAAATCCCAAATTCAGACCCAAACCAAACTCAAACCCAAACTCAAGCCCAGACCCAAACCCACACCCAAACTCAAACCTAAACCCAAACTGAATCCCAAACCCAAACCCAATCCCAAACTCAAACCCAAACTGAATCCCAAACCCAGACCCAAACTCAAACTCAAACCCAAACTGAATCCCAAACCCAAACTCAAACCCAAACTGAATCCCAAACCCAGTCCCAGACCCAAACTCAAACCCAAACTGAATCCCAAACCCAGTCCCAAACTCAAACTGAAACCCAAACTGAATCCCTAACCCAAACCCAAACTCAAACCCAAACTGAATCCCAAACCCAAACCCAGTCGCAAACTCAAACTCAAACCCAAACTGAATCCCAAACCCAGTCTGGAACTCAAACCCAAACTGAATCCCAAACCCAAACCCGAACTCAAACCCAAACTGAATCCCAAACCCAAACTCAGACTCAAACTCAAACCCAAACTGAATCCCAAACCCAGTCCCAAACTCAAACTGAAACCCAAATTGAATCCCAAACCCAAACCCAAACCCAAATTGAATCCCAGACCCAAACTCAAACTCAAACCCAAACTGAATCCCAAACCCAGATCCAAACTCAAACTCAAACCCAAACTGAATCCCAAACCCAGACCCAAACTCAAACCCAAACTGAATCCCAAACCCAAACCCAGTCTGAAACTCAAACCCAAACTGAATCCCAAACCCAAACCCAAACTCGAACTGAAACCCAAACTGAATCCCAAACCCAGTCCCAAACCCAAACCCAACCTGAATCCCAAGCCCAGTCCGAAACTCAAACTGAAACCCAAATTGAATCCCAAACCCAAACTCAAACTGAAACCCAAACTGAATCCCAAACCCAAACCCAGTCGCAAACTCAAACTCAAACCCAAACTGAATCCCAAACCCAAACTCAAACTCGAACCCAAACTGAATCCCAACCCCAGCCCCAACCCCAAGCCAGATTTGGTGATTTCAGCTCCAGATTTGCTCATCCCCCCTCTCGCCGTCCCTCTCCCCGCAGAACGAGGTGTTCCCGGAGCCGCTGTTCACCTGGACGCGGGTGGGCAGCCGGCTGCTGGACGGCAGCGCCGAGCACGACGGCAAGGAGCTGGTGCTGGAGCGGGTCCCGGCCGAGCTCAACGGCTCCATGTACCGCTGCACCGCCCAGAACCCGCTGGGCTCCACCGACACCCACACGCGCCTCATCGTCTTCGGTACGGCGCCGCCGCGGCCCCGCCCCGCCCTCCACGGGTCCCCACGAGGCTTCTCCGCCCTAAAATTGTCTCTCTGCTGTTTGTTTCCCGATAGAAAACCCGAATATTCCCAGAGGACCAGAAGACTCCAATGGTGAGCGGTGCTGGTGGTACCGGGATTTCCATGGGAACGCTCGGGGAGGGAAGGGCTGGGCAGAGATGGTCCAGACCCTGGGCCACCTCTTCTTGCTTTGTCCCAAGCCCTCACCCATCTCTCCTTGCCTTATCCCAAGCCATTGCCCATCTTTCCTTGCCTCATTCCAAGCCCTTTCCCATCTCTCCTCGCCTCACTCCAAGTCCATCTCTCCTTGCCTCATCCCAAGCTGTTTCCCATCTCTCCTTGCCTCATTCCATGTCCTTTCCCATCTCCCCTCGGATCATTCCAAGTCCTTTCCCCTCTCTCCATGCCTCATTCCATGTCCTGTCTCACCTCTCCTCACCTCACTCCAAACCCGTGCCCATCTCTGCCCCATTCCAAACCCTCGCCCATCTCTCCTTGCTTCATTCCATGCCCTTTCCCATCTCTCCTTGCCTCATCCCAAGCCGTTTCCCCTCCCTCCTTGCCTCATCCCAAGCCGTTTCCCCTCCCTCCTTGCCTCATTCCATGCCCTTCCCATCTCTCCTCACCTCATTCCAAGCCCTCACCCTTCTCTCCTTGCCTTATCCCAAACCCTTTCCCATCTCTCCTCACCTCATTCCAAACCCTTTTCCACCTCTCCTCACCTCACCCCAAGCCCAAGCCCATCCCTCCTTGCCCCATTCCAAATCCTTTCCCATCTCTCCTTGCCTCATTCCAAGTCCTTTCCCATCCCCTTGCCTCATTCCAAGCCCTCTCCTGTGTCCTCAGGGATATCCTCGCACCAAAAGCGACCCCACAGATGCTCCCACCCCATCCCTCACCCCCACCCGACCCCACCCAACCCCCAGAGCCATTTTAGGTGGGGGGATCCCCCTCCAAAATTTCGGTGCCCCCATCCTGCTCCAAACCCAGCGTCAGGATGCGGCTCCATGAACTCCCGATCCCTTTTTCCCTCCTCTCCAGGTTCACTTCCCGGCCACTGCGGCTTCAGATTCGTTCTGGCGCTCACCCTGACAGTGATCCTGGAGCTCACGTGAAGCTTCGCCGCCTCTTCCTCCTCCTTCTCCTCCTCCTCCTCCTCCATCCAGCTCCTCCCGGCATTCCCAGCTCCGGCCATCGGGTCTCCCGCTCTTTTTTTTTTCTATACTCTCGACAGTCTTGGTCTCTTTCCATGTCTTGGCTTCTTCAGACAATTGAATTAAAGGGAAAAAGGAAAACCTCTTCTGGGAGAAGGTTGTAACTCATGTTTTACCTGTGCTGGGATTCCCAGCTCCGTCTCGGGGTTCCCAGCTCCATCTCGGGGTTCCCAGCAGTGTCTCAGGATTCCCAGCTCCGTCTTGGGGTTCCCAGCACCATCTCGGGGTTCTCAGCAGCATCTTGGGATTCGCAGCTCTGTCTTGGGGTTCCCAGCTCCCTCTCAGGGTTCCCAGCACCGTCTCAGGGTTCCCAGCACTGTCTTGGGATTCCCAGCTCTGTCTTGGGGCTCCCAGCAGCATCTTGGAGTTCTCAGCAGTGTCTCAGGATTCCCAGCTCCATCTCGGGGTTCCCAGCTCCGTCTCGGGGTTCCCAGTACCATCTTGGGGTTCCCAGCATGGTCTTGGTGTTCCCAGCAGCGTCCTGGGATTCCCAGATCTCTCTCGGGATTCCCAGCACCATCCTGGGGGCTTTGCAAGGTCTTGGAAGGGGGGGCAGGAGGATTTTAGGATTCAAGGACCAAATTTTCCCTGGAAAACCCCAACTGCAGCACTCCCACCTCCCCGAGATGCTCCAAGTCTCGTCTCCCCGGGGTGAGGACCCGCACGCTTCCCCAGCCCTCCTGAGGCCACGGAGGCGGTGCCGGGAGCCCGAAAGTCGTGGATCACTGGGTTTATCCGGTGGAATTCCAGCAGTGCCGGGAATCGGGGCCGTGCACGCCACTTGTCCTGGGCTGGCTGAGGAATGACAAGTGACAGGCGGCTCCCAACCCCAAATGTCAGCACTCACACTTGAGCGGGCAGCGCGTCCCGTCGGCACCGGGCCCTCGTGGCCAGCTGTCCCCATGGAAACGCGCCGGATCCCGGCCATTCCCGCTGTCCCCCATCCCGGGATGGCAACAATCCTCCTGCAGGATGGCTCCTGGCAAAATCCAGGGGGTTTTGCCCCAATCCTGGCTGCTTTTCCTCGCTGTGGAGCATCCGGCTGTGGGCTGGGATCCCTGGGGAGCAGATATGGGATGGGGTAAAGGATCCCAAGGATGGGGCGCTCCCAAGGCTTTTCCTCTGGGAACTCCTAATCCTGTAGGATTATCCAGCGGCCGTGTGGCGCCTCATCTTCCCAAAGCCCTGCATGAGCGCTAAGCGTCATTATTACCGGGATGATTAATTATTATTAAGCAGATTTCAGCCCTTCCCCGCTCCGTTGCCAACCTCGCCGCTTTCCCAGCCTTGGAGGAGCCAAACAAACCCACGGCAGCTCCAGAGCTCCTTTCCATACAAAATCCCAGAGTTTTATCATTTGGAGTGGGAGCAAAAGGATCGGGACTGGCCGGGATGTGTGGGAGGATCAGCAGCTCTGCTTCCATCCCGAAGGAGCAGCATCCGAGCATCCCGATCCCATCGGAGCTGCGCTTTCACTCTGTGGATGAGAAGAAAGGCCTGGTTTTTTTTCAGAGGAAGCGTCGTTTCTTTGGGAATTCTCCCCGCCTCAGTTTTCCCCCACGCTCTGGAGAGCCTCTCCCATGGATCCTTCTCTCCTTCCTCATGGATTGGAGCCGCTCCAGGGGCCTCATCCCACCATAATTAACCACCAGGATTAAACAACCATTGGACGTCCTCGCTTGGAAAAACGAGCATTTCCATGGAAAAATGAGCATTTCCAGACTTCATTTAAATGCAAATGCGGTGGGTTTAGCCCAGAACCGTGGAAATGAGGAGCATTCCCGGAACCGTGGAAATGAGGAGTGATTCCAGCGGCGAGGCCACCACCGGCTCCACTCGGTGCCACCTCGGGAGCGTTGGGATGTCCCCATCCAGCAGCTGGGACAGGAACGCCGGGCTCGGTGGGCCTGCATCCCAAATCCACCCCGATTCGGGATGCTCAGCTCTTTTCCCGGGGATTCCAGCGTGGATGGATCAGCCAGAGGTTGGGACCTTCCCAGCACCAGCAGGGACAAAGATGACTGAGGGGATTTGGGAGTTTCTCCTCATTTTGAGGCACAGCTGCTGCCTGTTTTCCCAAATTCCTCCCAAAACGAGGGACACAAAGGGGTTCCATCCCCCCCCCATCCCGCCAAGGATCCGTGCTGGACCCACCTCACCTCCTGCCCCCTCCCCATCCTCTCCCTCCCGGTAATTCCCAAGGACCCCAATTAACCCCCCCCTTTCCCCCCCATTCCCAATCCCGTTGTTGGAGGCGCTGGCAGTGAATAATGCAGGAGGAGGCTGGAGGGGAAAGCGGCGGCTCAGGTTGTTCCATTATTGATGAGAGCTGACAGATCCGCGCCTCACAACCTTCCGAGGAGATCTGATTAGCTCGGGAAAAAAAAAACCTCAGCGCCTTCGCGAGGGCTGACGCCAGCTGAAAACCCCAAGGAGCGGCGTTATCGATGTTCCCGAATTCCAGGGGACTTCGGAAAAGGTTTCAGAGAAATTTGGGAGCGGTAATTACACTCAATTAGAGTCACAAGCGCCGAGACGTCAGCGCTGCTTCTCCCGCTCCCCTCACCGCAGGCAGAGAGAAGTGGGGATTTATCCAGCGGATCTGCCTTTTCTCCATGGATTCTTTGGGATAGCAGGAGCCAGGGATGATGCTCCGGCCCGGCAGGGCTGGGAAAGTCAGCGGGAGCTTCTCTCGGTGCCTCCCCCGCCTCCCCCTCTCATTACCGGGCGGGTTCAAGGGGCTGCCGAGCCCATGAATAATTCATCCTTCTCCTTCCCGGCTCCCAAACGCCGGGATCTTTGTAGATCCAGCCGCGGGATGAAAGCCCCGGCAGGGAGCGGTGAAGGGCCGGGGAGGTCGCGGCTGCCAGACCCTTTCCCAATTAGCCGAGCCCTGGAACTCGTGCCCAGACTCCACACGCGGCCCTGCTCCCCTCAGCTCTGGCACCCTCCGGGTTTCCAGGCAGGAGAAATCCCCCTTTTCCAAAGGTTTTGGCCAGACCGAGCCTCCCACGGATGGATTTTGGGGCTCTGTCCAGGAGAGAGGCTGGGTGGGCTCGGCTGGCGCTCTTTTGGATACACGACACCGCCCCTGCTCCAAAATCCGATTTTAATCTAAACATCCTCATTCCCCAGCCTCTTCCTTGCTGTGTTTCCCCACACGAGGTGCCGACATCCCAAATATCCCCCTAAAGCCATCGTCGGGTTCCGTGTTCCCAGCAGGAATGAGCACAGGGATCGCTGAGTGCCGAACCAGCCCGGCGAGGTCGCTCCTCTGCTTCTTTTCCGTCCTTTTCAGGGATATCAAAACATTTCCCTCTTTAGGACGGGATTCTCCGGCTGAGAACGACCCTGGAGGGTCTGGGGACCACCACGGATCTCGTGTGAAGCCATCCCGGGAATATCAGCATCCCAGCCCGGGCAGGGGGACACCTCAGCACTCAGGATGGTGCAGAACCTGCTCCAAGGGGGTTCCGAGGCTCCTCCCAATCCCAAAAGCTCAGGAAGCGGCTGGTGGGGATCAGCTGCTCCATTGGGATGAGGTTTGGGATGCTGAGGACACTGGGAGGTTGGGAGGCTCCTCCCAATCCCAAAAGCTCAGGAAGCGGCTGGTGGGGATCGGCTGCTCCATTGGGATGAGGTTTGGGATGTTGAGGACACCGGGAGGTTCCGAGGCTCCTCCCAATCCCAAAAGCTCAGGAAGCGGCTGGTGGGGATCGGCTGCTCCATTGGGATGAGGTTTGGGATGCTGAGGACACCGGGAATGAGCTCCCACCCCACACTGGAAACCCCTGGCAAGGCCCCCTCCCACCACAGCCACCCCCACATCACCCCCATATCCCCTGGGTTCATTCCTTAGGAAAATCCCACCGGATTGGGATGGAGCCGGTGGGGAACGAGTCCCTGTGTGAAACAGGAGCTTCCGCCCACCCCCGGTTCGATTCTTTCTTTCGTGGTTTTTCTGCCTCTCTCAGAGATGTTCCCTCGGGGAAAAGGAACTGGATTTGATCCCTTTGAATTCCGCTCCCTTGGCAGCGGTGGGAAGCGATGCCATTCCCCAGGCTCCCTCCTCTTCCCCCCCCACCGCGGTCCAAGCTTTGTTGTCTTGGGGGCACAACAATTTCCTGAAATCTTTGGAATTCAGGCCAGGAGCTCAGCACCTTTCTGGGGGGAGAGGCCCCGCCTGGCCTCCCCCGTGCCTCAGTTTCCCCACGGTGACTCCGATCCCTGCGGCATCCCTTAGGAATGACAACTTCCACCTCTTCTCATCCCGAATTTCTCCCTGCTTTTATTCCTCCCCTCGTGCCCGCAGCTGCCGTTGAACTCCAGCCTCGATTTCCTCTCCAGTGCCAGGATTTTTCCCCCTTCCAAAGCCCCCGGCTCCTTTCCCACCAGCTCCTCATTCCCTGCCACTTCCACTCCGAGAGACCCCACAAGCTCCGGGGCGCTTTCCCGTCAGCCCTCGTTAGGCAGCACGCAGCAAACAAGGGCCGCTGAATTAATTAATCACTGAATTAATTAATCACTGAATCAGCCGCTGAATTCGTTACCCGGCCGTGCCGCGGAGCAGCTGCTCGGCATCAGCCCAAAGGCTCCCGGCTGCTTCTCCCTCCCTTTTCCGGGAGCACCGAGGGATGAGGAGCCTTTTGCTGGGCAAAACAACTTTTTTTTCCCCAAACAATTTTCCCATTTTCGATTGCACGATCCGTTTTAAACGGGTGGGCAGCTCCTCAGGGATATTTTTCCTGCCTTTGTGCTTCCTTTGGCTCTTCCCCGAGCCTCCCTCTCCGTTTCCCAGGCCAACAGATCCGGCCCTGGGCTGCACCTTTCCCTGGAGCCCAGCCCATCCCAAACATTCCCGGCTTCTCCGGAAGCCTCCTGCCAGCTCTGCCCGCTCAAAGTCACCTTGTCCCAACCCGCCGCGCTCCGGCCTCTCCCGGCAAATCATTAATCGGCTCCTCGGCATTCCCGCATGGAAAAATGCCCCAGCGGGCACCCCCGGCCTGGCATTCGGACATGCAGCTGCCCGGGAAGCTGCTCCTGTCGGCGGCCGCGCTGCTGCTCCTGTCCCTGGCGTTCAGGTTTTATAGGAACCGCTCGCTTCCCGAGGGAAAAATCCCGGGAGAGCAGTGGGAAAGCCGGGATGGGGATGGGGATGGGGATGGGGATGAGGATGGGGATGGGGGTCTGAGGAGGAGGAGGAGGGATGAGGGGGACAAATCTGGGAACGGCCCCGGGATGCAGCACGAGGCTCTCCAGGGGGAGCGGAGTTTTCCAAGGAGTGAGGAGGAGGAAGGAGAGGAGATGGGCTCGGAGCTGGGGCTGATTCCCAGGAAAGCCCCGCTCAGTCCAGATGGGAGGGAAGGGGAGCTGGGAAGGAAACTGGGATGGAAGTTGGGAACAAAATCAGAAAGCAAAGCAGGAATCGAGCTGGGGAGTGATCTCGGGAGCGGGACGGGAAGCGAGCTGGGAAGCAACTCGGGAAGTAAGTCAGGAAGCAGGCTGGGAATCAAGCCGGGAAATAATCCAGGGAGAAAGCCGGGAAGTGAGCCGGGAAGCAAATTGGTAACGAAGGCAGGAAATGAGTCGGGAAGTGAGCAGGGAAGCGAGCCGGGAATCGAGCTGGGAAACAAGCTGGGAAGTAAATTGGGAATTAAGTCAGGAAGCAAGGCAGGAATCGAGCTGGGAAGCGAACCAGGAAGCAAGCTGGGAAGTGAGCCGGGAATTTTGCCGGGAAGCGAGCTGGGCTCTCACAACCCCACAGCCGTGGCCGGAGCCCGGAGCAGCCCCGCGGACAGGGACGCGCCTGCCCCGAGCTCCGGGTGTTTCCCAGGGATTTGGGACGCCCGGACGGAGGGGGATGGATGTGCCCAGGGCACGGAGCAGGACCTGGCCGGCGGAGGCCGGAGCGGGGAGGGCAGCACGGGGACGATCCGGACCCTCAGCGTCACCTCCAACCTGGGGCTGCTGCTGACGGCGAGCGAGGCGGGCTCGGACTCGTCCTACTCCTTCTCCTCGGTGGCCAAGATCCAGGTGGAGGAGAACTTCATCCCGGAGCGTCGGGACAAGGACCGGGACCACCCCCCAGGGCCCGGCCTGCGGGGCAAAGTCTACGACTACTTCGTGCAGTCCGTCTCTGAGTCGGTGTCCAGGCGGAAATCCCTGCCCTTCGTCCCTGCAGGGACATCCCAGGGCCACGGGGAGCCGCAGAGAACCCAGGAGCAGAACCCAGCCTTGGAAACTCCTGATCCCAACACCTCCTGCACAGCTCCACAGGAGGGCACGGAGAGCCCTCCCGAGCCACCTTCTCCTGGCACCCTCGGGATCGCCCCCCAGCTCCCGCTGCCCGCCGAGGGTGGTGGAGTCCCAGCTCCGTGTCCCGACCCATCCGAGCTGCCGCCACCCTCCCAGCTGCACCTGGGCAACTGCTACGAGGTTCTGCGCTCGGCCAAGGCGCGGCGGCTGCCGGCCGTGCAGGACGCGGCGCTCCGGGTGATGAGTGACCACCTCCTGCAGGTGCTGCGCTCCCCGGCCATCTACGGCCGCCTCAACGCTGGCGAGCGGGAGCTGCTCCTGCGGCGCCGGACCCGCGGCCGGCCGCGCCTGGTGGTGGCCGACGTCCCCCCGGCCGAGCCCGGCCACCGCCGCGGCCGCCTCTGCTACTACGACGAGGACGGGGACCGCTGGTGCCACCTGAGCCACTTGCCGGCCGAGGTGGCCGGGCGGGGCAGCGCCATGTGCAGCCTCTTCAATTACCTGTTCCTGGTGCCCGGCTGGGAGGGCGCGGGCCGGGCACGGAGCCCCTCCTGCCGCGTGCTCTGCTACGACCCCCTGGCCGACGTCTGGAGCGACATCTGCCCCCTGCGCCAGGCGCGGCCTCGCTGCCAGCTGGTGGCCCTGGACGGCCACCTCTACGCCATCGGGGGCGAGTGCTTGGCCACCGTGGAGCGCTACGACCCCCGGCGGGATCGCTGGGCCTTCGTCGCCGCCCTGCCCAGGGACACCTTCGCCGTGGCCCACGCGGCCACGGCGTGCGACGGGGACATCTACATCACCGGGGGCACCCTGCGCTCGCTGCTGCTGCGCTACGACGCCCGCGGGGACAGCTGGGCCACCAGCCTGGCCGTCGGCGACCAGCACAGGACGGCCGAGCTGGTGAGCGCCCACGGCTTCCTGTACCGCTTCCAGCTGCGGCGTGGCGCCGATGCCACCGAAGTGGCGGTGTCGCGGTGCAGCGCCAGCGCCCGGCTGTGGTACCGCTGTGCCAGCCACCCCCTGGCCGAGCCGGCCGGGCTCCGCTGCGCCGTCCTGGGCAGCCTCGTCCACTGCCTGGGCCGCAATTTCCATCTCCGCTTCCTGGCCGACCCCGTCTCGCCCCGATTCGGGGCCAAGGAGCTGCGGCCCTTCCCGGAGCCCCACGGGAGCCTCCTGCCCGCGGTCCTGGTGCTGCCCGAGGCGGGCACGGAGCCACCGCGGCTCTGAGGGGTCCCCAAGGAGCGGTGGAAGCTGGAGATGGAGCCCGCAGCAGTGCAATCCAAGCATTCCATGGACCCGGCCTCTTCCCACTCCCCGGGAGTGAGGAAGGGATCAAACCCTTGGACACTGCCAGGAAACGCAGCCCTGAGGCTCCGGGAAGAGCCGGGAGGAGCTGGGCGGCCTCGGGAGGAGCTGGGTGGCCTCGTTTGCTCAGGGGTGTTTGAACAGGGGCGTGTTTGTTTGGGTGGCAGCAAATCCCGGATCTCCGCGGGCTCCAGCTGTCCTGGGACCCTGCAGGACCTGGTTCAGACCTGACTTAGGACCTCATAGAGACCTTACTCAGGACCTGATCTGGGACCTGATTCAGACCTGATTAAAACCTTATTTAGGACCTGATTCGGGACCTGATTTAGGACCTGATTCAGGACATGATTTAGGACCTGATTTAGGACCTGATTCAGACCTGATTAAAACCTGATTTAGGACCCGATTCAGAACATGATTCAGACCTGATTCAGGACATGATTTAGGACCTGATTTAGGACCTAATTCAGACCTGATTCAAACCTGATTTATGACCCGATTCAGAACATGATTTAGGACCTGATTCAGACCTGATTAAAACCTGATTTATGACCCGATTCAGAACATGATTTAGGACCTGATTCAGACCTGATTAAAACCTGATTTAGGACCCGATTCAGAACATGATTTAGGACCTAATTCAGACCTGATTAAAACCTGATTTAGGACCCGATTCAGAACATGATTTAGGACCTGATTCAGGACATGATTTAGGACCTGATTTAGGATCTGATTCAGACCTGATTCAAACCTGACTTAGGACCTAATTCGGACCTGATTCAGACCTGATTAAAACCTGATTCAGACCTGATTTAGACCTGACTTAGGCTCCAAGTGGTGAACATTGACCCGGACACGGATGGAGCGTTTTAGGCTGGAGGTCGGGTCCCCAGGGAGGTGCCACCCCCAGCTCCACCACCCTCGCTCAGACGCCTCACCCTGAGCGAGGCGGAGTTCAGGGCTGGCCTCGTTATCTCTCATCTCTTATCTCGTTATCTCTCACCTCTTCCTCCTCAGCTCGGAGCTCTCTGTACTGAACTTGCCTCTATTTATGCAAAGCGGCGTCGGGGGCTTAGGCACAGCTGGGCCTAAATTAAAGCCAACATTCCACGAAATGAACCCCGCGCCTCGTTTTAAGCCGAGCCTAAAGGGAAGCAAGAGCCCGCGGCGTGTTTGACATCCCGGATTAGGCACGGGCAGTGCTCCGGGGAGGAAAACACGGGAACAGACATTCCATCGTCCCCCTTTCCCAGGTTTTCCTGGCTCGGAAGCCTGAGAAGTGCTGGGAGCTCAGGGATGGAGCCGGAGCACCCCCGGGAATCGCTGCTTATCCCACAATTCCAGAGGGGCTGGGGGAAAGGAGCTTAAATCCCATCCAGTTCCACCTCGCACTACCCCAGGCTGCTCCAGCCTGGCCTGGGACATCTCCAGGGATGGGGAATCCGTGTTTTTTCTGGGAATTTGCTGCTGCTCGGGGTGGTTTAGGAGAGCCCGGGTTAATGTTCTCCCAAGGACGCTCTCCCTGTCCCACTCTCCAGCGCCCTTCTCCCACCCTGGAGCCATTCCGGAGGGATCATCCCACTGCTCCCGCTGCTGCCGGGCTGGAATTGCCGCCTCCCACATCCCAGAGTCTCTTTTTTGGGATGTTTCAGCTGGGAAATTCCACGACTCCCAAAAATCCCTTATTTTTGCCCATCGTTATTTAACTCCTTGCTCCGTAGTCACCTCTCGCTCCCACTCCCACACATTCCTGCTTTTCCAGTGGCGAATTCCAGGTGCTGGAGCATTCCAACCCCCCCGGAAGGTGCAAACCCCTCTTGTCCCCATCCCCATCCCGGAGTTTTGCCCTTCACATCCCTGTGACCGCTGGAGAGGAGAATTCCCGGCTGGGCGGGAGCGGGGCCCTGGAGCCCTTCCAGGGGACATTGGATTGTTTTCCGTCCCAGGAAAGCTTTCCCAGGATCCCGCCTTCCTCCTGGCGCCGTTTCATATTTCACCTTCCCTTTAACCCCTTCCTGCTCGGGCTGCGCCCGCCGATCCCGCGGCATGCCCGCCTTCCCGAGGGATCAATGCCAAGGACGTTCTCCCTCCCCCGCTCCTGCACTCTCCAAGATTAATTTGGGAAGCATTTGGGAGATTAAAAATGCCCGGGAACATCCTGTGCTCGTCCTGCCGGGAAGGACACCCGGGCTGGGAGCTGGGAGTGACTTTGGGATGAGGGAGAGGGAAAATAAAGGGAAAAGGACAAATCCAAACCCATGCTCAGACCCAGATGGTTTTTTCCCTGCTCCTAAATCCCAAAGGTTTGGATCATTCCCTACTCCTAAATCCCAAAGGTTTGGTTCGTTCCCTGTTCCTGAATCCCAAAGGTTTGGTCCTTTTCCTGTTCCCAAATCCCGAAGATTTGGATCATTCCCTGCTCCCAAATCCCAAAGGTTTGGATCATTCCCTGCTCCCAAATCCCAAAGGTTTGGATCATGCCCTGTTCCCAAATCCTGAAGATTTGGATTGTTCCCTGCTCCCGAATCCCCAAGGTTTGGCCTGGTCCCAAATCCCGAAGGTTTGGTTTGTTCTCTCCCAAGTCGCAAAGGTTTGGATCGTTCCCTGCTCCCAAATCCCAAAGGTGTGGATCATTCGCTGTTCCCAAATCCCAAAGGTTTGGCTCATTCCCTGCTCCTAAATCCCAAAGGTTTGGTTCATTTCCTGCTCCTAAATCCTGAAGGTTCGGCCTGGTCCTAAATCCTGAAGGTCTGGTTCGTTTTTTGTTCCCAAATCCTAAAGCTTTGGTTTGTTCTCTCCCAAATCCCAAAACTTTGGATCGTTCTCTCCAGAATCCTGAAGGTTTGGTTCATTCCCTGCTCTCAAATCCCAGAAGTTTGGATCGTTCCCATCACTTGGGATCTTATGGCTGCTCCCTCCTCCTCCCTCTGCTGAGACTCCTGAAATTGTGGGAATCCCTGGAATTCCAGGGTTCTCCAGCAGGTGGGACTCCTGAAATTCTGGGAATCCCTGGAACTGCTGGAGCTTTCCAATGGTTGGGAGTCCTGAAATTCTGGGAATCCCTGGAATTCTGGGAGCTCTCCCTGCTGCAGTGGGAGAAGTTGATTTCAGGATAATTTTTCCAGCTCCAGCAGAATTCCCAGAGCTCTCCCAGCACATCCCAGGCAGCCGGATGCCCCCGTCATTTCTCCTTCCCAGCTTTTTCCCAATCCTGCCTCCTCAGCGCCTTCCCTTCCGCTCTGATTTCCCTGGATTTGCTCCTGGGAAGCGTCAGCAAAGCTGGAGCTGGGGAGCGGAAGAAAAGCTGAGCTGGCTCTGGGGGAATTCCAGTGGGAAAAGACTCTGGGTTGGGAAAGGGCTGGAAAAGGGTTGGAAAAGGCCAGGGATCCCCTGGCACTGCTGGATTCCCCTCATCCCATTCCTGAGCTCCGTCCCAAACCTGGGTCGTTATCCCTGAGTGCAAATCCCACTGGAATCGGAGCGGGGTAGGAATGGGATGAGGTGTTCCCAAAGGATCATGGAATGTCCTGGAAGGGATCCAGAAGGATCAAACCCAACTCCAGGCCCCCCACAGACATCCCAAAATTCCTCAGTGTCCCTGGGAGCGCTGTCCCGGTGCTCCAGGAGCTCTGGCAGCCTCGGGAATGTTCCCATTCCATGAGGATTTGGTTCAGCCCCGGCAGCCTCTGGAAAAAGGAACTTTTCCGGAAATCCAACCAAAATCTCCATGTCACACCAGGATCCGGGGAATGCTGGAATTCCCATCTTCATCCTTCAGGAATTCTGCTGGACATGAGGAAAAAAACCCTGGAACCTTCCCAGCACCGCGCAGGGAGCGGGAATGGCTCAATCCAGGGATATTCCCTCATTTCCCACACCCATGATGTAGGATGGGAAGCCTGGATGTGGCTTCCTGGGTTTTCCTTCCCTAAAACCAGCAGGAAAAGTCCTTCGGGAGGATTCTCCCATCCAGATCCAGCCGGGAATGCTCCAACTGCTCCGAAAATTCCCATCCTTGAGGAGGGTGGGATGAGGAGAGGCAAATCCTGGGATTGGGGTCCATTCCCAGATGGATTTTGCCTCTTCCCAGGGGCTCCACCCTCGATCCCAGCTGTTCCCTGGATTCCACTTCCCAAATCCCAAAGGAATCCCAAAACAAAGGGATCCTTCGTGCCCCGAGAGCACGGGAAGGATGCGGCTCATTCCCAACCTCTCCCTCTCCTGGGAAATTCCCATTATTTTTCAGTCAAGTTCAAATCAAGGAATGGGAATTCCCAACGAAAAGGGAGCTCAGGGAATTCACGAGGAGCAGCCAAAGAAATGAAAATTCAAGGGAGTTCCTGCAGCTTCAAAGGAAAACTGGGATTTATTCCTTGGGATTTAGAGGGGTCCGAAAACTCCCAGAAATTACTGGGAAGTTCCAGGACTAGGGATTTGCATCCCAAAGGTCCTGGATTTTTCCCAGGGGGCTCCCAGTGATCCCAAATCCCTGATATTCCCTGTTTTACCCATTCCAAGAGTTCCCGGTGCGGATTCCAGCTCCAAGGAGAGCTCCCGGCTCTCCCTTTTCCTGCTCCAGCATTCCCAATTCCTTCCCAATCCTTGGGCTCTGCTGACCCCTCCTGGGCCACCTCTAAAAACCGGGAATGAGCCCCGGGCTGATCCCAAAAATGCTTTTCTCACCTCCAAAGGGCATCTAAGGCCTCCAGGCGCTGCTCCCGCTGGAATTCCAGGGGTGGCTGGAGAGATCCTTCCCAAAAAATCCTCGGGAAGAGCCCAGGGCGGGCAGGAGGTGCCTCGGGTTTTCCAGTTCCTTCCCAAATCCATAAGAGAGAGAGAACAGAGCCCAGCATTCCATGGAAATCTCATCCCGCAGTGTGGGACAGCCCTGGATGGGCGCAATTCCAGAGGAATTCCAGGGGAATTCCAGGCTGGGCTTGAGGATGTGGAAATTCCCAGGCTCACACGGCTCCTGTATCCCAAAATCTCCCACATCCCAAAATCTCCCACATCCCAAAATCTCCCACATCCCATTCCCAGCTTTCCATCCTCACCCTCCGCAGGGATAACGGACCCTGGATCGACGCTGGCTTCCAGGGGAAACAATTCCAAGGGAATCCTGGAGTGCCAGGATCGGAGCAGGAGGAGCCTCCATCCACACCCGCAGCTCCCAGAGGGAATTTGGGACCAGCTGGATTCCCAAATTGTGGAGATTCCCTGTGGGAATGCAGAGCTCTCATCCAGGGAATTCCAAACTTCCCATTGGAGTTTGCAGATTCCCAAAACCTGGGATCATTTCCCTGCCACCTCTGGTGCTCCAGGAATTCTGCAATTCCAGTGTCTCCAGGGATGAGGGAGCAGCTCTGGGATGTAGCTGGAAAACAACAGAATTCCTCCTCCAGGAATTCCTGATCCAAGCCCAAACCTTCCCAAGTGACTCCCAATTTTTGGGTGTCAACTTTTCCCAAAGTTCCTTCAATCCCAGCTCAAATCCCAATCCTTGGAAGTGCCCGAGAGGACAAAAAGTGAGAGAGAAACACGGGATTTCAGGGATTGGGAAAGGAGCAGCCCCTTCCCAGCTCCCAGAGCCATAAAAGTTTGCAGGAATGGGAATTCCTGGCCATCGGAGTCGTCTCCAGGGATTTCTGAGAGCATTCCCTGCACATTCCCTGCCCTCCATGGAAAAGGGATCTTCCTTCCCCAGGAAAACCTGGAATTCCAGCTGCTCCTGAAAAATAAAGGATCAAACTGGGAGCATCCCGGTGATTCCCAAGGGATGTGGAAGATCCAGGGAGATCCCTCGGGGTGGGAGTGGGGGATTTTCCTGGAATTCTGTTTTTCCTGGGAAGGACAAAGGAAGCCCAAATCTCCCACTCCGGTGCTTCCAGAGGCGCTGGAGATCCCGATCCTGCAGAAATTCCATAAAAAATCACCGAGGCCCAAGTGTTTTTATGCAATTCCAGGGGTTTTTTTGCACGCTGGGAATTTTGGAGCTGCAGAATGAGGATGGAATCCTGGGATTGATCCAGATTTTCCAAGCAGGCCGGAGAACGGGGATGAGGAATCCCAGGAATCTCCTGGAGATGATCAGGATCCCAAAACAGAATTTGGGATCGTCTTGACCCAGGTGGAATTTTGGGATTTAAACGGAGGATTTTCCCAAAACCTGGAAAAATCCGGGAATGAGGAGAAGAGGAACAACCCAGGAGCCCAAGGATAAGCAGGAATTTCAAAATTAAGGAATTTTCAATTGAAGCTGAGCCCAACCGAGCCTCCAAATCCGCAAAATTCCCTTTTCCCGAGCTTTATCCCAACCTCCGGCAGGGCGTTCCTGCCATCTAGCGGCTCCCGGTTGAAAACATGGAAAAACTGGGATTTATTCCCTGTTTCCCAGGTTTTTTCCCAACTTTTTGGCTTTTCCAGGCAGTTTTTCCCTGTGTTGTTTGCAGCTTGGATGCTCCCGGAGTTTTTATTCCCTCTGATTCCATCCAGGGTTTTCCCAAGATTTTTCATCGCAGCAAAGATAAAGATTAATCCCTGGAAAAATCCTGGCAAAGGCTTGGATGCTTCCCAGGAAAAACTTGGAAGGGATAAAACTCCCCCCTTGAGGGTCAGGCCGGGCCATGGAATTCCCAAAAATTGGAGGAATTTGGGAATTCCCAGCTCCTCATCTCAGCAAATCCCTCATTCCCACATGGAGATGGAGCAGGATCCTCATTCCTCCCCTTTCCCACCCCATTTCCATAGGGGAAAATCTCCAAATTCCATAATTTTGGAGTTTTTTCCCCAGTTTCTGCTCCTTCTCCCAAAGCCACCCAAAAGTGGTTTGGGAATGAGGGAACATCCAGGGAAAAGAAGGAATTCTCTTCCCCCTCCTCCCTGGGATGCTCCTGGACCCCGTTTCCCCAAAATATTTTCATTCCCAGGCAGCCAGAATTCCTTTAATTCCTTGTGCTCCTCATCCAAAAGGGGAAAATCAGGCCTGGAAAAATTCCCGTTATTTTTAAATCAGGTTCAAATCAAGGAATGGGAATTCCCAAGGAAAAAGGAGCTCAGGGATTTCGTGAGGAGCAGCCAAATAAACGGGAATACAAAGGAATTCCTGCAATTTTTAGGGAAAAATGGGATTTATTCCTTGGCACACCCAGAGGGGGAGCAAAACTCCCAGAAATTACTGGGAAAAGAGAGCAAAACTCCAGCTGGAATTCCTGGGAATTTCAAACCCCTCCCCTTTTCCTTCCTCTTCTTAAAAGCCAGGGCTGGAAAAAGACCCCGTGGATCCCCAGGGGCTGCGGGTGGATCTCTGCATCCCCCGTGGATCCCCATGGGCTGCAGGTGGATCTCTGCATCCCCCATGGATCCCCTTTGGCTGTGGGTGGATCTCTGCATCCCCCAGGGATCCCCTTTGGCTGTGGGTGGATCTCTGCATCCCCCATGGATCTCCAGGGGCTGTGGGTGGATCTCTGCATCCCCGTGGATCCCCAGGGGCTGCGGGTGGATCTCTGCATCTCCTGTGGATCCCCAGGGGCTGTGGGTGGATCTCTGCATCCCCCAGGGGCTGTGGGTGGATCTCTGTGTCCCCCATGGATCTCCAGGGCCTTGAGTTGATCTCTGCATCCCCCGTGGATCCCCAGGGGCTGCGGGTGGATCTCTGCATCCCCGTGGATCCCCAGGGGCTGTGGGTGGATCTCTGCATCCCCCGGGGGCTGTGGGTGGATCTCTGCATCCCCCGTGGATCCCCAGGGGCTGTGGGTGGATCTCTGCATCCCCCGTGGATCCCCAGGGGCTGAGGGTGGATCTCTGCATCCCCCAGGGATCCCCAGGGGCTGTGGGTGATCTCTGCATCCCCCGTGGATCCCCAGGGGCTGTGGGTGGATCTCTGCATCCCCGTGGATCCCCAGGGGCTGGGTGTGGATCTCTGCATCCCCAGGGGCTGTGGGTGGATCTCTGTATCCCCCGTGGATCCCCAGGGGCTGTGGGTGGATCTCTGCATCCCCCGTGGATCCCAGGGGCTGTGGGTGGATCTCTGCATCCCCCGTGGATCCCCAGGGGCTGTGGGTGGATCTCTGCATCCCCCGTGGATCCCCAGGGGCTGTGGGTGGATCTCTGCATCCCCCGTGGATCCCCAGGGGCTGTGGGTGGATCTCTGCATCCCCGTGGATCCCCAGGGGCTGTGGGTGGATCTCTGCGTCTCCTGTGGATCCCCAGGGGCTGTGGGTGGATCTCTGCATCCCCCAGGGATCCCCAGGGGCTGTGGGTGGATCTCTGCATCCCCCGTGGATCCCCAGGGGCTGTGGGTGGATCTCTGCATCCCCATGGATCCCCAGGGGCTGTGGATGGATCTCTGCATCCCCCGTGGATCCCCAGGGGCTGTGGGTGGATCTCTGCATCCCCCGTGGATCCCCAGGGGCTGCAGGGGCACAGCTGCTCCCCCATGGTCATCACCTTGGGCTGCAGAGGAATCTCGGCTCCAGCGCCTGGAGCACCTCCTCCCCCTCCTTCTCCAGTGCCCTCGGTGTCTCCCTGTTGTTTCCCTCCCATTTTCTCACCTCCTCCTCTTCTCTGACTCCTGTCCCAAAATCTTGTGGCTTCGTTTTGATTTTCTTCTGAATTCTGTCATCACAGAGGCGTTACTGTGCTGGTTTTGGCCGAAATCTAGCAATGGATCCTCTGGGAGAAAGTCAGGTTACAACCACCCTTCCCCCCCGCAGCAGGTTCGGGAAAAAATTCCTCGAAGGAAAGTGAAGGAGATGAAACCTATTTATTAACAAACACACAGGAAAAGGATAATAATGCTAAATTATAAACCCCTTCTCACTGTAGCGAGAAAACCTGGGAAGAAATCAGAGTCCTCTCCTAGGTGTGGTCCCTCCTTCTCGGAGCTGCTGTGGGGGGTGGCCTTAGGCCCCCTCCGGGCCTGAAGAAAAGTTCTCCTGATCTGTTCTGATGTTTTGAAACAGTCCAGAAGAGGAAAACAGGAAAAAAAACCCCAAAGTCCCAGGAAACACGCTGGAGAAAAAAGGGAAGGGAAAAAAACCCAAAAAATCTGGCTGAAGAGACAAGCAGGGAGCTCCCTCCGTGCTCCTGCAGCTGGAGGAGCCAGAGGAGTCTCCATCTCTGTGTCCTTGGGAACTGCTTTGAAAAGTTCATTTGTTTTTTCCTCCCCTCTCAAGCTCAGTTTAAAGGCACACAATTAATGTTTTGGCATAGAGCCGTGCTAGGGGATGCACATCACAGAGTCACCCCAAGGCAGTTACCGGCCTCTCTCACTGGCCCCGTTTTGGCCAGCAGCATCTCCATCTTCAGAGCCCTCAGGGATTGGCTCAGCAGCTTCTCACAGGAGCCACCTCGGTGGCCCCTCCTCTACCCAAAACCAGGCGGTGCCAAACCGACACAACGGGAAGAGAATAACGCTGATTAATAAAACCTCTCGCTGTGGGGAGAACCCGGTAAATTCTCAGAGTCCCTTCCTTGGGGGTGGTCTCTCTCTCTCTCTCCCTCCTCTGCGGAGCTGGGTGGGCCTGGGCCCCCTCCGGGCCTCGGTGGGAAACTTCCCCAGGGAGTTCTGGTGTTCTGAACAGCTCCAGAAGAGAAGGGTTAGGGTTAGGGTTAGGGTTAGGGTTAGGGTTATGGTTAGGGTTCGGTTTAGGGTTAGGGTTAGGGTTAGTGTTCGGTTTAGGATTACGGTTCGGGTTGGGGTCCAGGTTAGGTTTCGGGTTCGGGTTTGGGTTAGGGTTGGGGTTAGGGGTTAGGGTTCGGGTTCGGGTTTGGGTTAGGATTTGGGTTGGGTTTAGGGTTAGGGTTCGGGTTTGGGTTTGGGTTCGGGTTGGGGTCAGGGTTCGGGTTCGGGTTAGGGTTAGGGTTAGGGTTAGGGCTAAGGTTAGGGTTAGGGTTAGGGTTAGGGTTAGGGTTAGGGTTAGGGTTAGGGTTAGGGTTCGGGTTGGGGTTAGGGTTCGGGTTGGGGTTAGGGTTCGGGTTAGGTTTTGGGTTGGGGTTTGGGTTAGGGTTCAGGTTAGGGTTAGGGTTCGGGTTAGGGTTCGGGTTTGGGTTTTGGTTAGGTTTAGGGTTATGTTTAGGCTTCGCGTTTGGGTTGCAGTTACAGTTACAATTATGGTTACGGTTACGGTTAGTCCTAGGGAAAGAAAAAGTTTTACTCTCCGTCTCTCCCGGTTGAAGCAGAGCCAAAATTGGGCTGAAAAGCAGGGAAAAGGGGGCTTCCTCTGGCTCTTGCCGCTGCAGAAAGACGAGGAGTAGCCGAGTGACCCTGGGGCACACGAAGTGCTTTGAGGAGCGCGTCGGGCATTTTTTCTTTCTCTCTCACCCAGTTTCAAAGGCACTGAGGTGCACAGGAATCAGGTCTGGGCATAGAGCAGTCCAAAAGGGACACACATCCTCACGTCACCTCAGGACGAGTGGCCATGCAGCCAGTGCTGGGATTGGCCATGTGGCTGGAGCAGCCATGTGGCTGGTGTTGGGAGTGGCCATGTGGCTGGTGCCAGGAGTAGCCACGAGGCTGGAGTGGCCATCGGGTTGGAGCAGCCACGTGGCCGGTGCTGGGAGTGGCCATGAGGCTGGAGCGGCCATGTGGCGGGAGTGGCCATGCAGCTGGTGCTGGGAGTGGCCATGAGGTTGGAGTGGCCATGTGGCCAGTGCTGGGAGCGGCCATGTGGCCAGTGCTGGGAGCGGCCATGCAGCTGATGCCAGGAGTGGCCGTGTAGCTGGCGCTGGGTGTGGCCATGCCGTTGGTGCTGGGAGTGGCCACGCGGCTGGTGCCAGAAGCAGCCATGAAGCTGGATCAGCCATGTGGCCGGTGCCAGGAGTGGCCATGCAGCTGGAGTGGCCGTGCAGCTGGAGTGGCCACGTGGCCGGTGCTGGGAGTGGCCATGCGGCTGGAGTGGCCATGTGGCCAGTGTGGGAGTGGCCATGCGGCTGGAGTGGCCATGTGGCCAGTGCAGGGAGCAGCCATGAGGCTGGAGCAGCCATGTGGCCGGTGCTGGGAGTGGCCATGTGGCCGGTGCAGGGAGTGGCCATGAGGCTGGAGTGGCCATGTGGCCAGTGCTGGGAGTGGCCATACAGCTGATGCCAGGAGTGGCCATGTAGCTGGCGCTGGGCGTGGCCATGACGTTGGTGCTGGGAGTGGCCACGCGGCTGGAGTGGCCACGTGGCCGGTGCTGGGAGTGGCCATGCGGCTGGAGTGGCCATGCGGCTGGAGTGGCCATGTGACCAGTGCAGGGAGCAGCCATGGGGCTGGAGCAGCCATGTGACCTGTGCCGGGAGTGGCCATGAGGCTGGAGCAGCCATGTGGCCGGTGCTGGGAGTGGCCATGCGGCTGGAGTGGCCATGTGGCCAGTGCAGGGAGCAGCCATGAGGCTGGAGTGGCCATGCAGCTGGAGTGGCCGCGTGGCCGGTGCTGGGAGTGGCCATGCAGCTGGAGTGGCCGCGTGGCCGGTGCTGGGAGTGGCCATGCAGCTGGAGTGGCCGCGTGGCCGGTGCTGGGAGTGGCCATGCAGCTGGAGTGGCCATGGGGCTGGAGCAGCCATGTGGCCAGTGTTGAGAGCAGCCATGTGGCCGGTGCAGGGAGCAGCCATGCAGCTGGAGCTGCCATGCTGTTGGCTCTGGGAGCGGCCACGTGGCCGGTGCCCGGAGTGGCCACGCGGCCGCCACGCTTTGCCACCCTGAGCCAGCCGTGCTGCGAGCAGAGGGGTGGCAGCAGCAGCTTCTCTTCCTTTTTTTCGGCACCCCGCATGAGGAGAGGCCCTGGATGGCCCCGGTGCCCCCGCGGCCGGTGCTGCCCACACGGTGCCGGCACTGCCCACACGGTGCCGGTGCTGCCCACACGGTGCCACCGGGGCTGGTGCTGCCCACACGGTGCCAGCGGGGCCGGCACTGCCCACATGGTGCCAGCGGGGCCGGCACTGCCCACATGGTGCCAGCGGGGCCGGTGCTGCCCACACAGTGCCAGTGCTGCCCACACGGTGCCAGCGCTGCCCACACGGTGCCAGCGCTGCCCACACAGTGCCACCGGAGCCGGTGCTGCCCACACGGTGCCAGCGCTGCCCACACGGTGCCACCGGAGCCGGTGCTGCCCACACGGTGCCAGCGGGGCCAGCTCTGCCCACACGGTGCCAGCGCTGCCCACACGGTGCCACTGGGGCCGGTGCTGCCCACACGGTGCCAGTGCTGCCCACACGGTGCCACTGGGGCTGGCACTGCCCACATGGTGCCAGCAGGGCCAGCGCTGCCCACACGGTGCCGTGGCCGGTGCTGCCCACACAGTGCCAGTGCTGCCCACACGGTGCCAGCGGGGCCGGTGCTGCCCACACGGTGCCAGCGGGGCTGGTGCTGCCCACACGGTGCCAGCACTGCCCACATGGTGCCACTGGGACCAGCGCTGCCCACACGGTGCCAGCAGGGCCAGCGCTGCCCACACGGTGCCAGTGGGGCTGGTGCTGCCCACATGGTGCCAGCGGGGCCGGCACTGCCCACACGGTGCCAGCGGGGCGGAAATGTGGCCAGCGAGTCCTCGGAGCAGAGCCCAGATGAGCTCAAGCTCAACCTTTGGGAGCTGCGGAACCCCCTAGGAAGTTTTCAGTGGATGGAACTCGAGGACAGCAGTGCCGAGGGATGACAATTTTCTTCCGAGTCAGAGAAAAGGGAAAAAAGCCGGGATGTGAGAGGGGAACCGATGTGGGGGCACCGAGGGCAGGCAATGGAGCTGAAAGGAAAAGAAGGGGAAGGGGAAGGGGAAGGGGAAGGGGAAGGGGAAGGGGAAGGGGAAGGGGAAGGAAAAGGAAAAGGAAAAGGAAAAGGAAAAGGAAAAGGAAAAGGAAAAGGAAAAGGAAAAGGAAAAGGAAAAGGGAAAATGAGAAAAAGAAAAAGAAAAAAGAGAAAGGAAAAGGAAAAGGAAAAGGAAAAGGAAAAGGAAAAGGAAAAGGAAAAGGAAAAGGGAAAATGAGAAAAAGAAAAAGAAAAAAGAGAAAGGAAAAGGAAAAGGAAAAGGAAAAGGAAAAGGAAAAGGAAAAGGAAAAGGAAAAGGAAAAGGAAAAGGAAAAGGAAAAGGAAAAGGAGAAAAAGGAAAAGGAAAAGGAGAAAAAGAAAAAGAAAAAAGAGAAAGGAAAAGGAAAAGAAAAAGAGAAAGGAAAAGGAAAAGAAAAAGGAAAAGGAAAAGGAAAAGGAAAAGGAAAAGGAAAAGGAAAAGGAAAAGGAAAAGGAAAAGGAAAAGGAAAAGGAAAAAAGAGAAAGGAAAAGAAAAAGAGAAAAAGAAAAAGGAAAAAGACAAAGAAAAAAGAAAAAGAGAAAGGAAAAGAAAAAGAAAAAGAGAAAAAGAAAAAAGAGAAAGAAAAAGAAAAAGAAAAAGAAAAAGAAAAAGAAAAAGAAAAAGAAAAAGAAAAAGAAAAAGAAAAGAAAAAGAAAAGAAAAAGAAAAAGAAAAAGAAAAAGAAAAAGAAAAAGAAAAAGAAAAAGAAAAGAAAAAGAAAAAGAAAAAGAAAAAGAAAAAGAAAAAGAAAAAGAAAAAGAAAAAGAAAAAGAGAAAGAGGAAAAGAGGAAAAGGAAAAGAAGGAAAAGCAAAAAGGAGAGGGAGGCAGTGCCCCAGCTGTTGGGGCTGAGCTCTCTCTGCAAGCCCTGGGGACGGCTGGAACACAAATTTTTCCCCGCAGTCCCGGAAGCGCGGGGGGGACACAGAGATCCACGGCAGTGCGGGAGGAACAGCGCCCGGGCCGGAGCGAGCGGGCGCTGAAAAGCTGCAACCCAGTGGCGCCGCCTGAGGAACTTTTGCCTTTTTTATATTCTACCTTTTATACGCTTTTATTCAGCTTTTATATATCCCCGGTGCTTTCTGTGATTCTGGGATTGATTCTGGGATTCTGGGATTGATTCTGTGATTGATTCTGTGATTCTGTGATTGATTCTGTGATTCTGTGATTCTGTGATTGATTCTGTGATTGATTCTGTGATTGATTCTGTGATTCTGGGATTCTGTGATTGATTTTGTGATTCTGTGATTGATTCTGTGATTGATTCTGTGATTCTGTGATTCTGTGATTGATTCTGTGATTGATTCTGTGATTCTGTGATTGATTCTGTGATTGATTCTGTGATTGATTCTGTGATTGATTCTGTGATTCTGGGATTCTGGGATTGATTTTGTGATTCTGTGATTGATTCTGTGATTGATTCTGTGATTCTGTGATTCTGTGATTGATTCTGTGATTGATTCTGTGATACTGTGATTCTGGAATTCTGTGATTCTGTGATTGATTCTGTGATTCTATGATTCTGTGATTGATTCTGTGATCCTGTGATTGATTCTGTGATTGATTCTGTGATTCTGTGATTGATTCTGTGATTCTGTGATTGATTCTGTGATTGATTCTGTGATTCTGTGATTGATTCTGTGATTGATTCTGTGATTGATTCTGTGATTCTGGGATTCTGGGATTGATTCTGTGATTGATTCTGTGATTCTGTGATTGATTCTGTGATTGATTCTGTGATTCCATGATTGATTCTGTGATTCTGTGATTGATTCTGTGATTGATTCTGTGATTCTGTGGTTGATTCTGTGATTGATTCTGTGATTGAGTGATTGAGTGATTGAGTGATTCTGTGATTGATTCTGCGATTGATTCTGTGATTCTGTGATTGATTCTGTGATTGATTCTGTGATTCTGTGATTCTGTGATTGATTCTGTGATTGATTCTGTGATACTGGGATTCTGGGATTCTGGGATTCTGGGATTCTGGGATTCTGTGATTGATTCTGTGATTCTGTGATTGATTCTGTGATTCTGTGATTCTGTGATTGATTCTGTGATTGATTCTGTGATTCTGTGATTCTGTGATTCTGTGATTGATTCTGTGATTGATTCTGTGATTGATTCTGTGATTCTGCGATTCTGTGATTCTGTGATTCTATGATTCTGTGATTGATTCTGTGATTCTGGGATTCTGGGATTGATTCTGTGATTCTGGGATTCTGTGATTGATTCTGTGATTGATTCTGTGATTCTGTGATTGAGTCTGTGATGGATTCTGTGATTGATTCTGTGATGGATTCTGTGATTGATTCTGTGATTCTGCGATTCTGTGATTCTATGATTCTATGATTCTATGATTCTGTGATTGATTCTGGGATTCTGGGATTGATTCTGTGATTGATTCTGGGATTCTGGGATTCTGGGATTGATTCTGTGATTGATTCTGGGATTGATTCTGTGATTGATTCTGGGATTCTGGGATTCTGTCCTGGAGGATGGGGCTGGAGAATCCTGCGCTGCCGTGAGGAGCCGAGGCCCTCTGCAGAACTCCTGCTGCCAGCCAAGGCAGGGATCCCGGCGGGAATTCCTCGGGATGGGGGACATCACCCCGCTCATTAGAGCTTCTCGTTAGGGGATCTTTGATAGGTGTGCTAATTATAGCTGTCAGAGATTCGTGGTCTGTAAATTGCACATGTGATCTGCCGTGTGTGGGCATGTTCGGGGTGCATTTTGGGTGCATTCTGAGTGCATTTTGGGTGCATTTCAGGTGAATTTTGGGTGCATTTGGGGGTGCGCATTTTTGGAGTGCATTTTGGGTGCATTTTGAGTGCATTTTGGGTGCTTTTTGGGTGCATTTTGGTGCATTTTGGGTGCATTTTGGTGCATTTCGGGCTCATTTTGAGCACATTTTGGGTGCATTTCAGGTGCATTTTGGTGTGCATTTTGGTTTGCATTTTAAGTGCATTTTGGGTGCATTTTGGGTGCATTTCAGGTACATTTCAGGTGCATTTTGAGTGCATTTCAGATGCATTTTGGGTGTATTTCGGGTGCATTTTGAGGACATTTTGGGTGCATTTTGAGCACACTTTGGGTGCATTTCGGGTGCATTTTGAGTGCACTTCGGGTGCCTTTCCGGTGCATTTCAGGTGCATTTTGAGCACATTTTGGGTGCATTTTGGGTGTATTTCAGGTGTATTTTGAGCGCATTTCAGGGGCATTTTGGGTGCATTTTGAGTGCATTTTGGGTGCTTTTTGAGCGCATTTTTGGTACATTTCAGGTGCATTTCGGGTGTATTTCAGGTGTATTTTGGGCACATTTCGGTTTGCATTTTGAGTGCATTTCAGGTGTATTTTGGGTGCATTTTGAGTGCATTTTGGGTGCATTTCGAATGCATTTTGGGTGCATTTCAGGTGCATTTTCAGGGCGCATTTTGGGTGCATTTTTGGGTGCATTTTCGGGTGCATTTGGAGGTGCATTTTTGGAGCAATTTTGGGTGCATTTCAGGTGCATTTTGGGCACAATTCAGGGGTATTTCAGGTGCATTTTGAGCGCATTTTGGGTGCATTTTGACTGCATTTTGGGTGCATTTTGGTGCATTTTGAGTGCATTTCGGGTGCTTTCTGGGTGTATTTCGATGTGCATTTCGAGTGCAATTCAGGTGCATTTTGGGTGTATTTTGGGTGCATTTTGGGCACATTTTGGGTACATTTCAGGTGTATTTCTGGTATATTTCAGGTGTGTTTTGAGCACATTTTGGGTGTATTTTGGGTGCGTTTCAGTGTGCATTTCGGTTTGCATTTTGAGTGCATTTTGGGTGCCTTTTGGGTGCATTTCAAATGCATTTTGGGCGCATTTTGGGTGCATTTTGAGCGCATTTTGGGTGCATTTTGAGCGCATTTTGGGTGCATTTCGAGCACATTTCAGGTGAATTTTGAGTGCATTCTGGGTGCATTTTGAGCGCATTTTGGGTGCATTTCAGGTGCATTTCGGGTGCACTTCAAGCGCATTTTGGGTGCATTTTGAGCGCATTTCAGGTGCATTTCGGGTGCATTTCGGCGCGTTCCACCTGGACGAAGTGGCGCACCTTAAGGATCCTTAAATAAATACCAAGGTCAAAACCCTTTTCCCTTAAACCGTGTTCAGTTCTTAACTTTAAGACCAGGGAAAGGCAACAGTGGGAAACTCGAGCAGAGAGAGAAG